>JAOWBP010044401.1:0-20376 GCA_028571105.1 Tragopan temminckii
AGCAGATTTCTTCCAGTGAAGTAGAGTTTGCCAACAACCATTCCCAGAGGTTTAGCTTACTTGAACACCTGACCAGAACAGAGCAGACCCCTTCTTCCCAAGCCTTTTACTGGGTCATAGTGGTGGGATCTGCAGCATTCTGCAGCATTCCTCCATCATCTCCCTGTCAGCTGTACCCTCCCTCACTGATCTTATGAGCCTGGTCCAAAACCAACACAGCTCAACAGTACACTGAGACTTGGCAAGAACTAATAGAAATGAGGGAGGCATGACCTCTTTGAGAGCATTATAGCAACATTTTCCTTAAGTTGTATATCCCTCACATTTGGAGACAGAGACTTGCTGTTCGGGAGTATTTGAATCTGGGGTCTCTTTCAGAAACGCGGCATTTGACATTCTTTTGAAGAGCCACATACATTTGTTCAAGTTAGAAGTATTGTTATCACTAACTAGAGCTAAAATCAAAATTCATGGCTTTTGTTAAGGGAATCACAATAAGATCAATGTGATTTGGGCAAAATTAGAGGACAGCAATAACTGCACTTCTGACCTACATAAAGAACAAGAACAAACTGAGAGCCATTTTGCTTGGTGTTGGTGACAGAAGAGAAGCAATCTTGCTTGCATGAGGCCATATGCCAAGTCCGGTAACTTTGAAGTTCTACATATTGGCAAGCATACAGGACTCAAGCACTTTGAAACTTCAGCAAATGTCTACTTACAGCTTAATGGAAGCTCTTGAAGTGTCTTATTGTAATAAGATTTGGAATATGTATTCCAATTGACTAAAATTAAATTTCCTTAAACTCACATTTAAACAAGTGCGTAATGAAGACCAATTTGGGAGAAAAAAAGTAATTTCCGATAGATAAGAATTCCGAATTTCTGTGTTAAATGTTGAAGTATCATGCATTTTTACAAATACAGAGGCAATCTGACAAATGAAATTATGAATATGTTTCTACATTATGCTCTTAATACAAAACCCATCAGACCCATTGAGTTTTTCCAACTGTTACTGTCAACCAGTGAGTGGCTGACCGGCCTGCAGGCTTGCTGCACTGACTCAGCATGAGCCATGCCCTTTCCATGCTGTAAGACAGAGCTGGACAGAAACTTGTGCTTCTCATGGACATAGACACAGAGTGGCTGTTAAGTCACCATCCAGATATCTGACTGCATACAGCAGCTGTAGTTTAGTTAATAGATGTAGTCAGCAGATAGCTTCTGGTTGCACTGAGAAGCAAACGGGAACTGATCTAACGGAGGTGCAGCAATGGTATTGGTGCAGTTAGGACCTACAGAGCCAAAGAAGTGAAAGAGTCTTGGTTGCTGAGCTAATGAACCAGTGCTGCAAGTAGCAGGCTGTTTTCCACGTCAGCCTACTGCTGCCCAAGGAGGGATGGAGGCAGCAACTCTGCTCTCACACACCAGTGATGTTTGGAAAACCCCTAAGAACAGTGGGGAAAGATCCTGATTAGTTTTTGGTCATAGAGTGGAGTCTGCTCTATCAGTTAGTGGAGACCAACTGTATTCAGCCTGCTGGCAGGGACTATGCCATGCTCATTACAGACAGGTGTTTGGAGAGTTAGCTGGCAAATTTTGGGTTTCTAAAGAACACACAAGTCATCTAACACTTGGAAATTGGACACATTCCAGTGTATTTTGGCAGGGATGGTCACCAGGATAAATTACCGCCAAATGCAAACTCCCAGATCTAAAACTTGGAGGCTTTTTCTCACTTTAACAAGATGGTTCAGAGAATTTTATGTCAGGGAAAATACATTCGTTTTTCCTACACTTCATTTTTCAAAAGGCTTGTATCTTTCTTAGCATTAATTTTTGAATTGTTTTGCTTTAGTTTACTGTATTTTAACTAAAATATTTTGGTGTTCCCAAAGCCAGAAAGAGATTTATTTTATTTCCCATATGAGTGATGTCTTCCAAAGTGCCAAATGTTTCACCGGATCTTTTGATCAGCCTTAAGCAGGTAATAGGGAAAATAGAGAAGGAAGTAAATAGGGAAGCATCGGCAACACTGAGCTGTGTTGGCACAGCTGATGTCAGCTTTTGGAACAGTGGAAATAAGCTGGGCTTTTTCCACCATGCTTATTTTGCTTTATTTATGCAAATTCATTTTCTTCATGTATGTCATAACAGGAGCATTTAAATGGGAATGAGAAACCTTATAGGACACTAAAAGGAACACTGTAGCAACTATGGGTTTACTTTTTTTCCTGTAGAAAGACTTTTAGTGATTGTCTTTTTATCCCCCAATTTTGCCCATATTTTGTCTCAAAATGAGTGGAAGGAACTGTGGCATTTTGTTAGGAATCAAAAGCAGAATATGTACAAATGTGATATGGATGTATATCAAAGCTTGAGCAAGTGCTGCTGCACTTAGTTCAGCCTCAGCCATCCCACAAGGCCTCACCCTGTACTCAGATTGGCCTGCCTAGTCACTTTGTTCTGGCATGACCACGCTGTTGGTACACATCAAAGAGCTTGTGTAGGAACTGATGGAGTACCAGATTTTACCACAACAACTTGTTGAGAGTCTTTCCACAGAGAAAGGCCTCCCTATTGGCTTCCTCCCAAGGAAACCATAGATAGGAAATAAAACCACCCTTAAAATGCACCAGGTGTTGTGACAAAGCCAGTGAACCGTAGTAGGTCTGCAGGACAACGTGAGGGTAATGTCATTTAACCATCTTCATCAGAACATCTCCAACAAAACTCATCTGACACAGAAATGTTAAATTTCATAACACAATGGTGCAAGAAGCTTTGCCAGGAGATTTAGCTGGAAAAAAGCCTTTCCATTTTCAGGGGCTCACCACAATGGCAATGGCAAAAAGAAATTAAATTCCCAAACTGAAAAAAATTAGGGGAAAATAACATTTTATCTATGCTGGCAATTGGCTAACATTGTTAGGCCATGTAACTGTGTGGTTTCTCTGTTCTGGTAACCCCTGCCTGGGCATGGCCTCTGCAGAAATGCTTGTTGATCTCATGTATCATTCCCAGGAGATGCCAAACATGACTAAAAGACTGAAAGACAAGAAACACGCAACGGGACAAGAACCAGACCTGAAGGATGATTGAAAAGCTGTCAAAGGAATATCTATGCAATGAGTGTACAGGGAAAGGAATACGAAAGGAAGGTGGAAATGTGAGCATAGCAGCTTCTTGCCCATTCCTCCCTAGCTGCTGCTCCCGTGCAGTGAATCTCGTACAGAGTCGTAGGGAGAGGTGAGGATCACTGGTCCTGGCTCTGCGACAGGGGGACAGCAGTACCCCTGACACACACCTACCATTCTCTATCACACACATAAGCTGTGCAACTGTTTTCTTGGCTTAGAGTTGACATTGTCTTGCTATTTACGAAATCAATAAAATGTTTTTGTTTGTTGGGCATATGTTCTTGGTTAAAAGGTTTACTGAAACATAGACGTCCTTCACAAAACATGTGGATGTCTTTTGGGACGGACGGTCGAATTTTTAATGTCGTAGGAGGTCATATTCAATTAGAAATACCATAGCATATTAACAACACATGTACAGCAGCTTTGGAATTGATAATGTGCCATAACAACCTACTTAACTTCATAAAAGGTTTTAAAGGCTTTTTGTGAACTGATGCATGAACAAGCACCGGCGCACATTAATTGCTCCTGCAGCCTGCTTTTGAAGATGAAAGTGCATCTCCATGCGCTTGCCCAGCTGACGCAGACACCAAGCAGACATCTCTCCTTCTCTCCTGTACTCTGCTAGGAAGAGCTCTCTGTGATTCTGCCACCCACTGAGTAGGCATTTGCCTCTAGAAACTTCTAAAACACAATATGCATTGGTAACACAAAACAGAAATTTCTCAAATGTTAGGATGCTTCAAGCAGCATCCTAACATTTCCATTTTTCTTTCCCTCTTCTAGAACTCGTGGTCACTCTTCAAACACTGATGCTGTGGCTCAGAACACACTTTTCTCAGAGTGCCACATACGGAAAAGCCTATCATGCTGAGAGCAGATAAAATCAGATTTCTCATCATAATAGCACTGATAACTGCATTTGATGGCAACAGTGTGGGGCTGTGGAAAGTGGAAGGGTGCAATATTTATGCAACCAATTTCAAGTTTTGAAACATCTTGGCATCAAAAACTATGCCAGATCATGTCGCTTAAAGCAGTTCAGAGCAATATGGAAACTATTCTTCAGGTTCAGTTAATCAACAACAAAATAGATGCAAATGAAGATTTTTTTTTTTAAAAAAAAAAAGCAGTTAATGTAAATCAATTAGGCATTTCAAAAGAATTATTTCATTTAAAAACTGAAAAAAATAGTATTATACTAAAACAGCTGGAAACTACAAAGTGTAAGCTAATATATCACTCAAAAGAGAAAAAAAGCAACTCCTATTTTGCCTAGATTTCATTTTGTTGAAAGAGAAAAAGCTGCTAATCAATTATTTGCATAGCTCTATCTGAGCTCAGCTGCTGTATGGCATTTTCTGATTCCCTTTCTATTTTAGCATGTTTGTTCAAACATTCTATCTTACCTTCTTTCTTCTTCACCTGTCCTTTTAGATTAAAAAAAAAGGCTTTTTTTTACTTACTTTGAATCTAACAATGAAAGATGACCAGAAGAAGATATATAGGTATGTTTCTTTCTTTTCTTTTTTTTTCCTCAGGCAGGGGAGAGAACCTTCTCAGCTTTGTTCTTTAACAATTTCTGAGCCAGACTCCTCTACTAAAAAACACAGAAAAATCATCAAAAAAGATTAATTCCATACTGCCAAAAAATGACTAAAAAACATGACAACCTATTTCATAATATGGTACTGTAGCGAACACCTTCAACCAGCTAAGACTGTTGATTTTATGTTGTGAGCTTTTAAGAAGTCAAAAAAATACAAGAAATGTTTTTCTGTTAAAAAATAAGGGTACATTATCGTTAGTTCACTAATTTCAAAATGTGGACTCACTGGCCAATGATCATTTTCTCTTTCTTGGAGCTAGATTAATCAGAATATATCATCGTAAATCTAGCAGCTGCTGTGTTTTACTTGTTTTTTTGTTGGTGAGATTTAAGTTTCAGGTTTTGTCTTCATTTCGTAAGGACCAAGTAGTGCACATCCAGATTTGATGTCCTTTATTTCTATTTCTGTCAGTGATGCAAACAATTCTTGTGCTTTTCACTGTGGGAGAAGGGTTCTGCCATAAAGGGATGCTACAGCAGAAAAGTTCACATGATCATTAGAATCACAAATCAAATGCTGAAGGACTTCCTCCTCCACACAGACGTTTCCTAATTGCAGTGATTTCTAAGATGTGTGTGGTAGGATGCTGAAGTAAGCTCTGGGGAGGAATTCCTATCTGGCAGATTTTAAACACAGAATGCCCTGATGTCTTTTGTTTGGTTCTGAATTTACAGTGCTCTGAGAAGAATTTTCTTCTGGCTACCTGTGTGGGAGGTGGCTCTGGAGCCTTGCAGCTCCCTGACTGTTGCATGAAGCCATGACTCAAGAAATTCAAGTGCTGTGTGCTGGCTGCTGGCAACCCCTCTAACTCTCTCTTCACAAGGCCTTCAATGGGTGGGCTTGCCACAGTGCCAGGGCTGTGCAGGCCTGCAGCTACGGACAATGGTGAGGCAGTGTGATGACCACAGCCTTCTGCACTGGCCAGTGGATACCAAGAGCCTCTGGTCTGAGCAGCTGAGCTGCCATAAACTCTGCTTTGTGTGGTTTTACTCCACTTTGATGAGGATTATGTTGACGTGGCTGCCCATGTCAGAAGGAAAAAAAAAAAAAGATTTGAGGTTTGCCCCTTTCCACTCATTGCTACTGGAGATATTTGAAGCATGGCACCATTGTCCCACTGGGTTCCAGTGAGGTGGGGGTACCTAACCCCTCGAGGTGCTCTGGAAAATCCCAGACAGTTATGAAATCAAGTGGTGCTCGGCTGTCAGCACACATTCCAGCAAAGGCTGTATGTCTCTCATTTGCAGGCTCCAGACTGTCTCTAACCATTTGTGCCTCTCTTTTTAGCATGGGAACAGTGCTGCTTCAGGGAGTAACGGCACATTTCTGGACCATTATAAAGTAAGACCCTTGCTGGTCTGAAGATGCCCTGGCCAGCAACATGAGGACAACAGATCCCACTGAAGATAGTTTCATAGTTTGGGTGTCAAAATACCTCTCAAGGACCGGGCTTCCTGTACAAGCTTTTGCTATATTACTTGGTTTGCATTTCACCACTCCTTTTTTTCCAATCCTTTGCAGCAAGTTATTTTTCATGAACATTGAGCCAGCAGGAACCTACCCTGCTTCAACTTTATGGGAGTTTTGACAATTGAAATGCACCCCATCATGTGTTTCAAAGCAAATCTCAACAATTCTCCATCTATCCCCTTGCTGCGAACTGCCCAGACATCTGATACAAATTATGGCTTCAGCTGGCAGCAACAGGGATTTGCTCAATGCAAATCAATTGCTCCAAACAGTTTATTTCATCTGTGCAATACTTTTCAATGGAAGTTTGAAGCTCAGATTGGTGAGAACTCTTCGTTATCACTTACTTCCAACTAAAGACTATGAATTTCTCCACAGTTTTCAAAAGAAATGGGAAATTAATTTCCCTAAAATTTTTTTTGTTTAACAGGAATGCATCAATCCCGATGCAAAATTAAAAAGAAAGTGGAATTGCTTAACATAAAAATGGGATATTGCAGCACAAACCTCAATTTCTTTTCAGTTGTCTCTTTTAGTTTCCCTTTTATTGTTACACTGCAAATTTTATCATGCCAGAAGTGCCATTAAAAGGTTATTTCCGTAACATAGAATCACAGAATTGCAGAGGTTGGAAGGGACCTCTGGAGATCACCTGGTCCAACCCACTGCTTAAGCAGTTCCCTACAGCAGGCTGGACAGGAAAATGTCCAGGCAGGTTTTGACTGTCTCCAGAGAAGGAGACTCCATAGGCTCTCTGGGCAGCCTGTTCCAGTGCTCCACCACACTCACAGTAAAGTTTTTTCTCATGATCAGTTGGAACTTCCTGTGTTCCATTTTGTACCCGTTGCCCCTTGTCCTGTCACTGGACATATCTTTTGATATCTTTTTGTCTTTTCCTCTGAATTTGTATTCTAGGTTTTGTTTATTTGTTTCATTCAAAGTTAGAATGAGAACAAGATTCAAAATGCAAAAGTTTATCTTGGGTCAGGAATTTCTCCAGTTCTGAATTTGATCACAAATCTGTCTGGATGATCTCATTAGTTGATCTTGTATCACACATTGGATTCCAAAAGATTGGCTGCAGATCATTTCCACCTCCAGATGCACTGCCTTCCTCTCAGGCTGTGTGAATCTGAACTAGGACACATCTTTCAGTGAGAGTCCATGCGGCTCAAGGCAGATGGAGTGCTGTATAGTTCATCTCTGGTTGCAGCTCTGGTGTGCCTTCTGCCAGCCTTTCCTTAGGATGTGAAATTCCACATGCAGGCTCTCCCAGGTAGTGAAACTGGTGGCACAGGTCACAGAGTGCCCTTGCCCAGCTGCCCTTCTTGGGGATCCACCTGTGCATGAGCACTCACAGCTCATCACTTATTTCCTCCAGCATAACAGAGCAAAAATGTATGCAAGGCATGTACATCAAAGGGCACCTTTGCCACTTAAATATCCTAAAAAAATTATACACAAATTATCTTGAGCTGTGACGTACCCACAGCAGGTCCTGTATATGTCTGTAAGCCTTATTTTTCAGGCTGGGTAGAACTTCCCTTGACCTGTTCTTTATCACAGCCCCTCTGGGGCACCTGCTTAGAGCAACACATTTTTCTGACCCTTGTATACCCAATCAGATGGAAATGTCCGGTCCTTGTCTGTGGTCAGAGAGATTCTGCAGCAGTTCCCTTTTCCATATCACTTCAGGCTGGGCTTTAAAGTCAGCTGAAGCTGATATCTCTAGACCGGCAACTTGTGATGGTTCTTCAGCACATATCAAGACTTTTTTTTTCTGATTAAGGTTTTTCTGAAATTCCTTTCAATATCCTTTGTCTGAATAAGTTGAAAACTTTGTTCAAGATGGATGGATCCCAGAAAGAGGCGGTGCAACATGGATTTCATACTTGGATGTGATGCAAGGATGCTGCTCAGATGGAGATTTGGCTTGGAGGCTGGTCAGATGCAGATGGCGCATGCTACTCTCTCAGCATGCACCCCAGCCTCCAATAGGATAATTCCTTGTTTTCTACGATCTCCTTGTTGTGGGAAGCCAGACAAATTCTTTGAGAAAATCACCCTTTAGTCAACTAGCTATTATTACTAAACAATCTTTCTAACCTTTTCCGTGACAATTTCCTTGGGCACAAGGCTGACAGAAGTGATTTAAAAGCCAAATTTTTACATAAGAACCCAATCTCAAATCTTCACCCATCTGACCTTGAGGATAGCCAAGAAATCATCACCCTCCCGCTGTAAGACTTTGTGCCTCCTCCCTCCTTAAGTCCAAACATCTGCTGTTCTTCCCATGTTAATTAAAGTTTGTTTTTGCTTTTATCTCTTCTGGAAAGCTTTGGGTATTGGTCACCTGAATTCATTTTACTGGAGTAGATGGGTCTGATAAGATTTGATGTTTGCTTTGAATCATTCACTATTACTACTGGAGAAGCAGACTGAATTTCACTTAACTCTTACCCTGCTGTTACTACGCCTTATCTGGCCCTCATGTTCTGATCACCTTATCTTTTTAAAGATATCACGATTAAGAATATCAAATGAGCTTCTCTTTTTGGAGACAGATCTGACTTAAATATATATATATATTTTATGAGGAGTAAGAAGGAGTAAGAATGGCTTCAAAAATAAGCAAAACAAAATAATTTTATTAAAAATTATACTCCCAATGTATGACTTCTTCTAATGGAAAATGTTTTGTCCTTTTTTGAAATAAAGAAATATGAAGTGTGCATTGTACTAGCACTGCAGTGATTTATCTGTTTCTCTTATGAGAGCTTATGTCTTTCTGTAAAAATTTCCTCATATTCATTCCTTGATAGTATATGTTATCTGCACACTTTTTAAACTTTTTTCTTTTTTCTTTTTTTTTTCTTTATTTTCCCCCTAAAATGAGGTTTTGGAATCATTCTGAAAGAGAAAACTTTTTCTTTGGGGAAGCCCTAACGTTGCAAGGTCCTGTGCATGGATTTTTCTCAGCATTATCATGGCTTCAAAATTTAAAAAACCTCGAAGATGAGGCATTATCAGATTAGAAGATTAGAGCTCAGGATCTTATGGGTTATGGATCCTCTGGTCTCACTTTGGAGTGTGGAGGCAATGAAGTGAATGTATCTTCAGCTCGATCAGCTGTGGGTTGATTTCCATCCTGCTATCAGCCACACATAGATGTCTTGGACAAGCAGTTGCCCACCTGCAGCACGTCTTGCCCTGGCACTGCTGCAGGTAACACAGTTGTCTTCTCAGATGCTCTGCGTGGTGGCAAGAGCAGAGATACCTATGTTTAACTGTGTCCTGCATCACTTTTTTTGTTGGCATCACGGTGTCTCAGTAGTTTGTCGTGAGTTTCCTCAGAAGAGTTCACGTCCTGCCCAAATGTGCTTTGTGGCAGGGAACAACCATAACAGACCTTGTAAAGTCTGGTGAAAGCAATACCATCAGATGCATCTCATTAGTTTTCCTCATAGATGTAGCCTAAGGAGGAGATTTGATCCAGCTGCCATAAGGCTAAACAGAGCTGTGTACAGTGCAGGGGGTCTGAGAGAGCCAGCTGTGTCCTGAAGGAGCAACATCAGCACTGATGTTTCTTAGATCTTTGCCCGCTTCAACTGAGAATGTCTTATGAGGCTAGAGAAGCCAGGAAGTGCAAGAAGTATGGGAGGCAGGCCCCTATGCATAAACGTCTACTGCCACTTTACTCAGAGGATCTGTGCCCAGTTCTCTGCACCTCAGTTCAGAAAAGACAGGGATCTTCTAGATGGTCTTAGCGATGTCTCCTTCAGCAGGGGGTTACAGGGCTTACCCTGGGAACAGGGGGTCAAGGGTGCTTTAGTCACAACATGCCCTGAGGAGGACAAGCTCAGCAGATTGTTTGGATGAATCTGAAAATAGTACAGAGGTGAGACATGTTTCTGGATTTTACCTTGTTTTTGTTGTCTGATTGATGTGTCTTGGGACATGTCTCTGTACCTAGGGCCTGACAACTGGAAGTGGTACAGACTGAAGAGAACGACAGCTGCTGAGCATGTTGAGCCAGTGGTGATGCTGGGGTAGTGCCTATTGACAGTTTTGGTAGTTAGTCTGAGCCTTGCTGGTTGGCTCCTTTTTAGTTTCTGTTAAAAGTATCACTCTTGAGAGCAATTCAATGTTTGGGTCTCTGCACGTACGCCTCATCAGAGGGACTCATCTTTTTTATAGTGCATGTTCCAAGTGGAGATAGATTTATGTTTTGTGCCGTAGATGCACTTGAGCAAAGACAATTGAACTAATGGTTTAATGAGTAGGGAAGAGATGTTTCACTTAAGTGTGGTGTAGAACTTGCAGTTCTGACTTGATTTGATTACTGTTCAGGAAGTGGTTCCAGGTTGTTTATTGGTGTTTTGAGTTCCACTTTTGAACACTATAATATTTAATTAATGTTTATGTTTCTTTTATATAGATAATTTGTTCTCTTGGCAAATTCTTTAGTGGCTGATTCTTTATGCTGGAGGAGTGATTTGAAACACTCTTAACTAGAAGTTAAACAGGAGACATTTGGAACTTCATCCTTTCTGCTAAGTGATTTAGTCTTGGCTCGTGGTTGATGACATTTCTACCCTGAGGAAAATATAATTCACCGAGTTTTAGTATCACTCTCTTTGTGGTCCATTGAATCCACTGAATAAGTTTTAATGCAGGGATAGATAATTTATTGTCTGTCTTTATTGACTCTAACAGAGCTGTAGATAAGAGTTGGAACTAGTCCTTGATAGGTTGTATTTCTTTCAAACCTTTTCTTCCCTTAACTTTCTAAGATTCAGCATACACAATACACATACTTTTGGTACTGCTGGGATTTCTCCTGAAGAGATGTATTTGCTTTGCAAGATGGCTTTTCCTCTGTTTAAGCAGTGCTGGGAAGTATGAAAGTGAATATTCATGTTCTGTAAGCAACACAGAGAGCACACAGCCCTGGATTTTTGCCACAGTGTGAAGTTCTGGGATCCAGAGGGCTAACAAGAGATGTAACCTTAAACACTACCAAGAGTACAGAATAGGAAAAAATAATCTGATAGGAGCTGTGGGATGACAAAGTTTGAGATAAGTTTGCTTGGCTCCTGACACCCCCAAATGTCTGCACCAGGTCCTTTCTGCCTCACTCTGGGCTTGAGTGTGGGGCACAGAAGGCAAATGGCAGAGTCAAGGCCCTTGTGGGACTAGCTTTTCCTGGACCTACATTTTGCAGAATGTGTATCCACTTGTGGCTCATCAGATCTCATCAAGATTCTTGCAGCATCTCAGCTTTGGATCTGCAAGGACTGGACATTCTCTTGACATTGCCTACTGACCCAAGCAGTTGTATTCCCAGGATGTCACTCAACATTAGTGGTTTGTCGCTTGAGTTTCACAAGATCTGTTGGCCTCTTTCTCAGGCCATCTGAGAGAGACTTGGGGAAAAGTTTTGCCACTCAGTGATTACCAGGCCTCTGTCCTGAGGCTTATGGAGGGAAAGAGGAACCTCTGGGGGATGAAGCAATGAAGGGTTTTGTCCCTTCTCTGGCTGTTATAGTTAGGCGAAGAGTTTGGCAAATAGACTGCAAAGTACATGTGGTTTGGCTATGAGTCCTCATCATTCCTCCTTTGTTCTCAGTTGGGTTTTCTCTCTGAAATATGTGGCTTTGGCCTAAAACACATGTGGTTCTTCCACTAGGTTGATTTCTGTTGATGGGAGGTGCATTGTGGGTGTGAATTGAGTGATCTTTGGTCTCTTTTCTAGATGCTTTTAGAGTAAAGGCTGCATTTGTCTCCTGTGTTCTATTATTGTATAATGCTTAGGAAATGAAACAGGGCTTGGCCCTGTCAATCCCAATAACTCATTATTAAAGCCTATTTTAACTGAGTCTTGGCTAAGAATATTGTGAAATTGCTTTTCTGGCCTTTTCATTTTGCTCATTTTAGGCTGCGTGTAAGAAAAAGTTTCATTTTCTAGAGAGTGATAACAGGATCGTTTCTCACAAGTGTGCTGTCTCCATCATTCCTGATCACACCATCTTCCTGAGCAGACTTTTTCAGTTCAGGCAAATTAGAGATTATTCAGATACTTAGAAGTTTTCAAATGGACTGAAACTGATAAACTTCAGCATGAGATACTGAAGACCTGGTAGAAGTAACCTCAGGACAATGCAATCACTGCAAGAATGCAGTTGGCAAAAAAGGTGATCTGAAGATGAAAAAAAGGAAAATGTAATGGGTAACTTTAAAAAGCATAGTATGAAGATGGGAAATTATCAAATGACTGAAGGAAATTGTCCTTGAAAAAAAAAAGTCCTAATGGAAATAGTTGAACAAGCTGCAAGTATCTGCCAGTCAAAGAAGAGTGTCAGCTGAGATTTGTCAACCATAAGTAATGTTAAACCAGTTTGCTGTCCTTCTGCAAAAGGAATAGGTCTTGTGGAAGTGGAAAAAGCAGGAGTTTCCTCACACTGTGTTTCTATCCAAACCTTACTTTGATCTGTCTCATTTGATACTCTCAATAAAAGTTAGAGAAGCATGAGTTGGATGAGTCACTTTCAGACTTTTCTAATGTAGATTCATGAGAAAGCTCAGAGTCCTCCATAGTAACTCTTAACTACTGGCTACTCTTCAGAAACCCCTTTAAGGTAGCCTTTGCTGAAGCCTAGAGGCAATAATTTCAAATCATTGGTTTACACATCCTACCAAGGATCAGTACAGAACCTGCACACCTGCCCTCAAGGTAGCCACTAGTGGTTCAGTGTTAAAGTGTAAATAGAGGCAGTCACGTTGGAATCTCTTCTAGATTTGCTATGTTATTAGCTAATGAATATAAAGTACATGGCTCTCCAGAGCCACAGATCACAGCTGGCAATAGAAAGGTATGAAGCTTCCCCCAGAAAACAATCTGAGAGGACTAAGACACTAACTTAAGCTGAACTCTATCAACAATGCTGTTCTGCTGGAAGTAGAACAAATACTGTTCTTGTAATAGCAAGACTATAGATTGTACGACATAAGAAATGACCATTCCACTCTACATAGTGCTTGGTAATAGTTCAGCTGGAATATTGCCTGTGCTGCTCTGGCTTATCTCTCTGTAGCTGGCGAAAGCCCAGTGAAGAGTAACATGAATGATAAGTGATCTAGAAAATGCAATTTCTGAAGAAAGACTGAATGAACTGGGTTCTCTAGCCAAAGGAAAAGAAGACTGAAGAATTCAGGAAGTTCCTTTGTGTCCTTAAATATACATGAAGCTGCTGTATGAAGGAAAGAGATAAGCTGTTTCAAAATGAAAAGGATAATAAATAATAAGATTGAGTTACTGCGAAGAATATTTGAGATAAACATTAAAAAACATATTGCAATACTGGGGGTTATAAAGTGGAGCCTGTGGGCTACCCATCACTGCAGGTCTTCGAAGCAAAGGAGGAAAGGTGTAAGAGCACCTTAGGGTGAGGGATTGAATGGTCTCAGATGCCCCTTTACAGCCTTTCTTTCTAGGAGCCTGTGAAGTTGTTCAAACTGAATGTTAAGAAGATAACTTCTGCCAGTGGGTTTCAGCCAGCCAATGTAGCCAGCTGTCTGCAGCTTAAGAGGCAGGATTATTTACAACAGGCAGTTCTTCGTAGTACTGCTTTATGGTATTACAAGCGAGTTTGCATTTTATTTTACTTGATAATGACATAGATGGAACTATTTATAATTCTGGGTTGTATCTGCTATTTGTTTTGCACCTGGGTTATATCTCAGTTGTATTTTGAACTTTTTATGACTTTGTGCATTTTTGCTTCTAGCAATCTACTTCTACATCATGTGTCTTGAAATTCTTGTCTGAAATCAGATGGGCATAGTCCATCTGAACAGCTTTTATTCTAACCAGATGTTGTTGCCCCACTGCTCATGCACTTCTAATCCTAAATGTACATGGGCAAATGCCAACTTCATGAAATTCAGCAAGGCCAAGTGCAAGGTCCTACATCTGGGTCAGGGCAATCCCAAGCACAGATAAAGGTTGGGAAGAGGATGGCTTGAGAGCAGACTTGAGAAGAAGGATTTGGGAGTGTCAGTTGATGAAAGATTCAACATGAACTGGCGGTGTGTTCTTGCAGCCCAGAAGGCCAACTGTATCCTGGTTTTCAAGAGAAGTGTGACCAGCAGGTTGAGGGAGGTGATTCTGCTCCTCTGCTCTGCTCTTGTAAGAGCTTACCTGGAGTACTGCATCCAGTTCTGGGGCTCGCAACACAAGAAGGACATGGAGCTGTTGGATCAGGTCCAGAAGAGGGCCACCAAGAATATCAGAGGGCAGGCTGAGAAAGGTGGAGCTCTTCAGCCTGGAGAAGAGAAGGCTCTGAGGAGACCTTATAGCGGCCTTCCAGTACCTGAAGGGGGCCTACAGCAAAGCTCAGTAGGGACTTTTTATGAGGGCATGTGGTGACAGGATGAGGGCAAATGGCTTTAAACTAGAAGAGGGTAGATTTAGACTAGATAATAGGAAGAAATTCTTTACCATGAGGGTGATGAGACGCTGTAACAGGTTGCCCAGAGAGGTTGTGGATGTCCCCTCCCTGGAGGTGTTCTCAAGGCCAGGCTGGATGGGGCTTTGAGTAACAGTAACCTGGTCTAGAGAGAGGTGTCCACGCCTGTAGCAGGGAGTTTGAAACTAGATGATTTCAAAGGTTCCTTCCAACCCAATTCATTCTATGATTTTATGCTGAAGAGCCTGGGTCCCAGCACTGATTGGAAGAGACACCAAAGCTCACCTAGTTCCAGCCCACTGCCATGGGCAGGACTGCCACCCACCAGCTCAGCTGCCCAGGGCCCCATAAAACCCAGCTTTGAACACCTCCAGGGATGGGGCACCACAGCTTCTCTGGGTGGCAGTGCCAGGGCCTCACCTCCTGCTGAATAGAGAATTCCTTCATAGTGTCTGAACTAAATCTGTTCTCTTTCTTTAAGATTCAAACCATCCCCCCTTGTCCTACCACTACACTCCCTGATAAAGAGCCTCTCCCTGTTTTTATTCCCCTTTAGATACTGGAAAATCACTCTAATATCTCCCTAGATGTCTCCTCTCTGTTGACAAAACTTTGTTTTCTATTATTCAACCAGACATTAATACATAAAATGATCTTCCTTTTAGCCCCATGCAATTGAATTCCTTCACAAAAACTTCAAAGCAACAGCATGGCTTTACTCTGCACAGTATTTGTCTGTGTGACTGCATCTATTCTGTGCCATGTCCCTAAGTGGAAGTCAGGATTGCTGATCTGTTTCCTGATCTAAAAATTATTATTGCATCTGTCATCTTTCATTTCTTTGTCACCACAGCTGAGATATTACATATGGGTAGATTATATGTCACAGTAGCAGTTTGAAGACTTTATATTTGGGTTCCAGCTCTATTCATAGCTCCTGTGTGAATACCTGGGATTTAATTTAATACTTCATGACCCCTTGTGTGAGCACTACTCAGATAAATAGCCCCCTCACGAGAGGTACACACTGCTCAGGAGTGAACGGGGAATGCTGCTTTGCTCTGGGTTCCCTGAGGTGAGGGCTGTGGGCTGTCCCCAGGGATGTCCCACTCCTGTAGCAGGACACAGAACCTAGTCCAGACCTCACTGTGCTGCATGCAGCCCTGGGAACCATAAGCCCTGGAAGCAATGCCAAAGCAGAGCCCCAGTCACACATAGTCCTAGCTCTGCTGCATTTTGGGTCTGGCTGGGGCTGGAGTTTAGGCTCCCTAGTGCCATGGGGCTGCTTCCTTTAGCCTGCCACTCTGAGCCGGGAGTGGCCAGCAGCAACCAGGGCAGACTTGTGGGAAGGGGTCAGCACCCGGCTGGGAGCAGCCTTCTGCTGTTCTCGGGGAAAGGTTTAGTCTCCGCAGCTGGCAATTTTATTGCAAAGGGAAGGAGATAGGAAACATCACACTTCTTACTGACTTTGCCAAAAGCACTTAAAAACAACTTCAGAGAAGGTCATGACCCCCCCAAACGCCATGCTTAGAGCATACAACATCCCCTTGTAAGGGAGTTAAACCAGACTGATGAGAAATCTTCTCCGACCTTCTGTTATTCAGAACTCCTCAGTAACAGTTTGGAGGCTAATTCAATGTGACTTGGAGCTGACCATGGCTGAGCTTATGTCCAAGCCACAGAGCTGGGTTCTGCAGCTGAAAGCTTGAGTTATCACAGCATATGACACAGTCCTTCCAATTAAACAGCACAGGCACAGCATATGGCAGGGTATGAGACCTTCGTGCCTGCCTTAGGTATTCCTTGTGGAAGAATGAGCTTCACGTGCCAGAAAATTGATTGTTTTCTTAGTTTTTGAGTCATAAATATGTAACTCCAAATCCATTTCTATCTTTAGGAAAGAAGAAGGCACTCAGTTTTTGTAAACTTTCCTTTTTTAATTCAACTGATCCATGATCAGACTAGCTCCATCACATCACTTTCTTTACATGAAGAAAGAAGTGGGGGGGAAGAGAAAACCATCCTTCCCCCTCTTTTTATGATAAGAAGCAGGAGGAATGAGTGGACTATGTATGGAGGGCTCTGCCAGCACTACTGTGTTCCTGTTGCTCTCTCATGTCTGTACACAAGGCCTCAGCATGTCAAGCCTTACAATGATTAAAGATAGTACAAAACTCCTGCTGTCATGGGAAAACCACAATTTCTATGAAGTGCAACCTACACTCTACCTGAGACAGCTCCTGCCCAAGGGGAAAACACAGGGCATCATCTCCTGTACCTGTAGATATAACTGCACATTGCTCTGTACAGTGGCTCTAAAGACTTTGGAGGGCTTCAAGCGCAGGAATGAACTGAGCTTGAAAATACTCGTGTATTGACCCTGCACTGCCAGCTTGGCAGTGCATGCTGCCCTGGGCACGCATCTCTTTCCATAGCCGGGGACAACATAGGTAGCACCAGGTGCTGCAGCACAAATCCTGACAAATGCCTGGCAGCATCTCCAGAGCAGGTCAGATGCAGCCACATCTGGGACAAACAGACTTCAGGGTTGTAATTTCTAAAATGTGCCCATGATGAAGTACATGCTCACTGAGCAAGCCAATACAGAGCTTGAGCCAGACCAGTCATATTCACAGCACTGCCAACTACACAGCCAAAAATCTCAAATGAGACTCTCTCTTTGTATGAATGAACTGGGCTTACGGCAATGGGATTAAGAAAATACCAGTGACTTTTTGCCTTGCTTGAACCCTATAATCAAAACCAAGTAAATATTTCCAGCTTCTCTCTAGCATCTGATATCTAGAAACTGAATTACTGCTTTTATTCAAGCCTGAGGTTGCCTTCCATCCCCTGGGTTGTGGATGCCAGGGCACTCAGAGTCCCTCCAGTACTACAATAATTGCAGAAAAATTACTCAGCTCCACAGAGCACACCTGCAACGGAAGGGCAATTCTGCTTTTGGATTTTGTTCTTGTTAGCTACAGGATGAACTTCCTTCTCTGGCAGCCAGTCTGGGATACCTCATGCCACCCCATGGATGTGTTCGGCACAGCTACCTCAGTGGAGACAAAACACCCACAGTTTTTCTATAAGGGTCACAGAAGATGGCACAACAAAGGCTGTGAGCATGCAGCCAATGCCTGTAGCACACGCTCACTTATGAAGCAACAAGCCTTGTTTCCACCAGGTTTGTACTGGGACTGCTTTATTCCACAACAGCAGCTTGCTGCATCTGCTGCAAAGCACAAAGAGGACAGGTGGGAGGATGTGTGACTCAGAAAGCTGTCAAGGGCCTCATCTGTGTTCCTTGAATTATTTTTCCTTTGCATCTGAAGGCTCAAAGAGCAACGTTCAAGTAGACCTGTGCTCCATGCCCTGAGTGCACTCACTCATCCCTCGGCTGCACAGCCAGGCCTCTTCTCACAGTGTCTGATGTGGGTTTGAACATTCTCCAGCCAAGAAAGGCTCAAAACCCTTGTGTCTCATTTCCTGAGCATGTGTTCAAACCACTAATTCAAAATTCAGGCATTACCCGCAGTGCCTGCTTTATATTTATGCTTTTAAAGGATAAAATGGGTGTTGTTTTGTCCTGAAAATACAAAGTGTTACCATTCGTCCTCAAGGTAGGACACTGTGCTTGAGTGCTAAAGTTCTAGAGAAGTGTGCCAGATCTTTCCCAAACATCCACTGTCCAGAGACGCTTCACATGGAACTCAGTGACCTCAGCTGGTACCTTACACTTGTAAGAAACAACCATACAACATTTAAAAGGAAGTAAAATGAGTGACTTTTAATATAAATATTGCTTCTGCTGTCAGATGTTTCTTGAATAAAATAACACCAGAAAATATGTTTAATAAAATTATACATTTTAATAGAATCTTATTGCATAGGATTCTATTACCTAAGACATTTTCTTAGAGATCTAAAATGCTAACCTAACTGGAAAGTCTCCTAAAAGAAACCAGTTTTGTAATGCAAAGCTCTCTTGTCCCAGGATTTACTTTTAGTACAGTGTTTTTGTAGAAGATTTACCACTGCTGAGAAAACCTTGTGCATTGTCACTCTAAATTTAGAACTGCATGCTGCAGGAATACTGAATAGTCTGTTCTGATCTTCAGGACAAAATAATATTTTTACTTCAGCACGAAACAGTGCTCAATCTTCATCCCTTTGTGGTTTCAGATAAGGCAATCTGGCCCACAGCAGACAGAAAAAGCCTTTTCTGAACTGACATGGAACAATGTTTTCTTTTTCCAGCATAAATTTAAAAACCATATTCCTTTTCAGGTTGAGTATTTTATGGTTCCAAAAGAGAAAAAGATAACAGATAAATGTTTATTTTGTCATTGCCAAGGAGTTGCTTAGTGTTGTCCTTAACTCTCCAAGCATGACACTACATCCAAATAACATTTCAGTTTATCTGAGTGGTGCAGAAGCCCAGCCACCTACCCCTAAACCCAAGGGGATCCATCTTATCATCACAGAGGTCACAACGGGAACGGGATTCCACACTGGCACCCTGCTTGGCTTCCCCTGTTGCCAATGCCCTGACACACCAAGCTGCAAATGCTTCAGACCCTTGCATCAGGCTGGATAAGCACAGAACTGCTCACTTGATGTGGACTCCAGCAATAGTGGGCAACACCACCCTTTGTGAGCTGTGCTGGGAGCCTCCTGCCAAGGGTGCCACGCATCAAGGCCAGAGGGACGTCCTCCATCAGCATGAGCCCAGATGCCCTGATCCTGGAGACACTCAAGGTCAGATTGGATCCAGCTGTAGGTGTCCCTGTTCCTTGCAGGGCAGTTGGACTGGATGACCTTTAAGGGTCCCTTCTACCTCTATTCTATGATTCTCTGTGAAACTGCCCATGAGGGATGCTGTGCTTCATGAATGTTTTTTCTCTTGTTTTTTTTTTTTGTTTGTTTGTTTTGTTTGTTTCCCTAAGAAATATCTCCTGAGTATGGAAGGAGAAAAATGGCTTGTGCCATCGGCTCTGTCTGCAAACTCACTTCTGCCTCTTGGCACTGGAAGTTATTGGTGGTGTTTTGGCACCATTGTGCACTCTGGCTGAGAAGATTAGTTGTTTTAGTTGTTTCTAATTAATACCAAGTTTTAAATAAGTTTTCCATATAAATTAGACTCTTACACACTTCAGTACTGCCAGATGGATGGAGCCATCTGTCAGAGATTAACACTCACTAAAGGCCCACTTAGTATTACAAAAAAAAAAATAACGATTCTGTAGAGTTCCAATAAAATTTTTGCTTTGTACATGGGTTGAACAATTGCATGTGAAACTGTTCTTGTTTTCAAAGATCAGCATTTATGATTGCTTGTATAACACTTTGCTGAACTTGAAAAAAGAGATGGTTGCATGATTAACCCATTTTTACAGCACAGAGACATTTCTGAGGGCCACTGGTCTGGGATGACACTGTAAATTCTGCAATAAACTTTGGAAAGCAAGAGATTGTGTGGCTCACACGTGTGTGGGTAAATGGTAAGCAAATCAGGGATCGCTGCGGGAAAGGTTTAAGCCCAAAATCATAGAATGGCATAGATTTGAAGGGACCTCATAGCCCACCCAGCCCCACCCCCCTGCTGTGGGCAGGGCTGTCACCACCAGCTCAGACTGCCCAGGGCCCCATCCAACCCAGTCAGAGTCAGGGCCTCTG
>JAOWBP010044479.1:0-20373 GCA_028571105.1 Tragopan temminckii
AAAGTTAAACTCAACTTAATGAATTATTACATTTCAGTGAGACACGTTACCGAGCAGGGCAGCAGCGGGGGCTGGTGACATCTGAGAGTGGGTAGGCGATGCTGACAGATCAAGGATTGCTCAGAGCCAATTTGCAGCAGCGGGTAGAGATAGCGCTGTGCAGTGAGCGCAGGGCTGGCCGTGCTGACTGACAGCCGCCTGGGAACGCTCCAAGCACGGGGCTGGCTGCCACAAAGGATGCTGCTCCCTATGGTGTTAGGGTTGTGTCCTGTGGAACAGCACTGTTGGGCTTTGCAAAGAGATCCGACATCGCTCCGAGCCCTACAGAAGGTCCCTGAATCTGCACAGGCACATTCAAGCCTCCAGCATGGAAAAATTCCCTTGCGATAGTGAAACACACCTTGTTGCAAATGTGGGGCTGTGTAGGACCCAGTGTCACCACGGCCTTGGGAATACCAATGGCAGGCACTGAGGGATGGATGGAAGGGCTAGGAATTGTGGTGGGAGCTCAGTGCCATCTGTTCTCACACCAGCGAGGCACCATCCAGACCCCATGCCCAGCCTGCCAAGGCCATGGGAGCAGATGGCTTGCTCTTCCCATGGCTGCAAATCATCCTTCGTTCCCACTCCTGTGCCCAGCAGGAGATCTTGGGGCAGCCTTCCTCTCCAGGCTGCTGCTGCAGCTGTGCATTCATAGAGCCATAGAACTGCTTGGGTTGGAAGGGTCCTTAAAGACCATCCACTTCCACCCTCATGCTATGAGCAGGGTTGCCAACCACTAGATTCCTCTTCTTCATTGGTGTTCTTGGCTCAAAGCACTGCAGGGCCAAGGTCAAGTTTTAATAGGAGAAGAAACCATGTGAAAGCATCCTCCGAACAGCCTCATTTGGGAAAAAAAAAAAATAATAAGGCTAAGAGAAAAACTATCACAGATGCTGCAACCCACTTGTATTATACCAGGAGCATCTTGGAGTCCAGAGGGGATATATAGAATCATTAAGGTTGGAAAAAAAATACTAAGATCATCACGTCCAACACCACCCCCACCCCATGCCCACTGCCCACATCCCTCAGTGCCACATCTCCACGGTTCTGTAACGCCTCCAGGGACGGTGACCCCACCACCTCCCTGGACAGCCTGTGCCAGTACCTCACTACCCTTATCTATAGCACAGGTTACCTCAACACTGTGGTTACCATGCTTTCAAAGAACCCAACCACCTCCGCAGAATCACCTTTCACCACCAGTAAGCACACCGCCAGCAAACCAGTTACCAAAATGGTCATAAAATGACACACAGCAGCAGATGGGGTGGGAAGAGGCTCACATGCTGAAGCTGAGGCAACAGTAGCGTGCTGCTGTGAGAAAGCCAGTTGTAGTGGGCTGTGCAGCAAGGGATGCCATCTGTAAGGCACCAGGTAATGCTTCTGCTCTGCTCAGCACGAGGGAGGCTCGCAGCTTCTGTTTTGAGCATCGCAACTTGAGGAAAAACACTTTCACCTCCGGAAAGGTTAAGGGACAGAGCTGGCACCCAGAGATTTGGAGAGGATGGATGAGGCAGGTGCAGAACAGGAGGATCAGCTGGTATATATCCAAGAGGTGTAAAGGAACTAAAACAAGAGCAGTGAGTGCTGTCTGTAAGCTGGTGCTGGAGCTTAAACAGAAGGTGCAAGCAAACAGCAGGGCTGGCACAGCCAGCCAGAGGGTCTGGGCACTGCGCTGCTGAGGTCGTGCCTTACATCAGCGACCCATTTAGCAGAGGCAGATGCCGATGGTTACCCTCTACCTTGGGAGAAGCTTGTGATTTAAAAGAAGTTTTCTAATGGGTACCACTGGAAGCCTTCTGCCAGGTCCTACAGGGGCTCGTGTTAGACAGGGCTGACGGCGAGCAGCGTGAATGATTCACACAGAGCACGTCATGCTGGTTTGCACTGACACCGTGTGCCAAGAGGAGAAGGGTTTTCTGTGAACAAAAACAGAGGCAGAAGGGGAAAGCAGTGCCCATGTGAAAGCACTGGGAAAAGGCAGTGCAAACAGGCAACTGTCCCCAACAGTGAACAGGGGATTGAGGGGCTCCAGCGAGGAACCACCAAAGTTCCCATCTCCAGAGGTCCTTCTATAAGCTGGTTCCTCCAAGAGGTGCAGATGTGTGGCCCCATGTAGGGTCCAAAGGCAGTGGAGACAGGGCTACCATTGGCCAGCTATTTTTTAGTGCTCCTCCCAAGGAGTGACACTCCGGGATCCGAGTGGAAACGCACACACGGAGATTTGCTGCATGTTTGGCTCAGCCCTGCTGTTCTGTGCACTGCTAGCTTTAAATGCAGCCGAGTTTCCCAGGACACAGGCCGGGCTCAGAGCAGCCACAAGCCTGCAGAGCTTATTGTTTTGAAGTAGAGAAAAACAAAGGTCAAAGAGGGTAAATATCAAATGTTAAAAAAGCCGCTGACATCCAGTTGCAGAGCCTCAGCTTCAACATGTGTCTCGAGGTGACAAGGTGGGGGTTTGCATCTGTGCTCCCACTGTTCCAAGGACACGCCGCTCCTCCCATCCTCTCCTGGGCTCTGCATTTCATCCTCTGTAAACAAGGCAGGTTTTGTCCCTCTTTGCAAGTGACAGCAATCTGAAGATGGGAGGTGTGGGGCTAGTACTGATACAGCATGAAAAATCACCATTTTTCAGTATTTCATCACGTTAACATCCCAGCAACTTTCAAGCACTCTAATTGATGGCTTCAAAACGCAAATACAATGGATTCAGAACCAACCATCAAGTGCAAAACCCACAACAACTGCTAGATATGTCATTGCCACTGCAAAACAAACAAACAGCCGCCTACGGCGTACAGAGGACTGATAATGTGCAGTGATTCATTTGGGAGATCCTGCCCAATCCACCCAGCAAAGGTGTAAAGCACCTCTTTCAGAGAATCACAGTATGATTGGGCTGGAAGGGGCCACAAAGCTCCCCACCCCCCTCTGCTGTGGCTGGCTGCACCCAACTCAGGCTGCCCGGGGCCCATCCATGGCCTGGGGCACCTCCAGGGATGGGGCACCCACAGCTCTGGGCAGCAGTGCCAGCACCTCACCACTCTGAGTGAAGAATTTCCTCCTAACATCTCACCTACATTTTCCTAAATTAACCTCTCCTTATCATGGCCACCAAGGAGCTGGGCATTGCCAAAGCTGTAGAACCGTCTGTGCTGGAGAAGACCTTCAGCCCAGTCACCAGGCTGATCCATCTATCCAGTCAAGCAGCTCACGGATGCTACTGCTAACTGAAATAAGGAAGAACTGGAACAAACAGCTCCAAAAGCAATCTCCAAAGGCAATCTCCAAAAGTAAGATCTTGCTGCCGAGTGCTTTCTGAAGAGCATCAAAGCAAGCCCTTCACCCGCAGCCTGCAGACCACGGGGAGTCCGCAGAGCACATCTGCAAGAGAACAGCAAACACGGAGTGGCTGAGGCATGCCAGCAAATAATTCCCAAGGAGAAATCAAAGGGAAGACCCTTGCACTGCCTCGTGGCTGTGGGTTTTTCTCTCTGGTCCCGCTGGCTGCAGGAGATGACGACACTCCCAGTGACATGGGGGACGTGGCACTCCCGACACGCTCCTCTTGTCAGGCAGCGTGTTCACATGGGGCCTGGGGCCTCGGGAAGAGGTGGCACAAGCAGGCGAGGCGGAGAGGTGCTCGATGAATATGGATGCCCACCTGGCTGCTGAATATAGATGAGCATCGCTCCTTTGCATCAGCCACAGAAGGTGTTCAAGTGCCATGTCGGTTAGATGAGAGCTTCCCCAGAGCGCAGCAACAAGTGCAGCCCAAACCTGCATCCCCATTACAGCTCAGAAGAGCGAATTCCCAAACACACAGAGGGCACAGACATCCTGCCCTCCCCTAAACCACTCCGCAAGATGCCACCACCGCTGAAGAAAACACAACGTAAGCTTCCAGTGCAATATTTCCTGGGCACGTTTGTTGGCATCTTGCTGTCATTCATGACATCCCCACAAGACTTCTCCACAAGCATCCCCAAGGCATTAATCATAGAACCGTTTGAGTTGGAGGGGACCTTTAAAGGCCATCTGGTCCCACTGCCCTGCACTGAGCAGGGACACCCACAGCTCCATCAGTGCTCAGAGCCCATCCAGCCTGACATGGCTGTCTGTAGGGATGGGGTACCCACCAAGTGTTTGGCTTCAAACCATCTGATCCAGCTCAAACGTGGGCCAGCAGAAACCCCTGCTTCCATTGACAACGTGCACTTGTGCCTTTGACGCCCCGATCATTAATTGCTAAAACTTAATCTTATTCATCATTTGTTACGCCTCAAAATTGGATAGGAAAAAAAATTCAAATGAAGCGAAGTGAAAAGATTTCAGAGATGGTACAGAAGGCTCCTGGAGGAGCTGAAGAATACTCTCAGGAGACTGGGAACACAGTGCTAACCCAACCTGAAAGAAAGAAGATCTTAAGACAAAGAAATCTTGCCAAATTGATCCTTTAATTATAACATTAGTCGTTTCTTTCAAAGGCTTAGTGCAAGAGCTGAAGGTGGGGGGCAGAAAAGACTCAAAGGGAGAAAAGACTTAACATCACCAGGATGAGTGGAAGCAATTAGGAGGATTTAAATTACTCTCTTGTTTGGTACAAGGCAGATAGATTTTATTTCCCTTGCCATCGTTGCTCAACTTCTTGCTTTGGCATCGCCCTGGGTTACACCAGCCCTAGGACACACGATGTACCGAGTTGTGCTCCTGAGCTCCCAGCCCCACAGCACTGCAGCGGCTGCTCCTTCCCTGCTCTCTCTGATGCTCCTGCCAGGGTTATTTCAGGAGCTTGTAGAGCTTTAAAAGCTGAGCAGTCACATCTCCTTGGGCTTTATACCTGCGAAATGTGCACAAAGAGGAACGAGGCCAATTTTTTTTTTCCCTTTCCTGCTTTCAGTTGGAATTAATTGATCTGTAATTGCACCCATAGAGGGGAAAAAGTTAATAGACGCAGTAATAAATGCCAAAGCCCCAGAAGATCTGGCTCTCCAAGCCCCTGCCTGGAGCGACTCCATCTCTGCTAATAGCGGTGCATGCAATTCCAGCGCATGTGTGCGTGTTAGTATTTAGAGAGCAAACCGAGGGGCCTCGGCATGATGGAAATCATTGCTTTTTCTCTCCCACATACTCAGTGCTCAGGAGCAGATGGATCCAGGCTGTTTACATCACGGAGGTCATGGCTCAGCCTAACAGTTGGGGAACTGACTGTTGGGAGAGATGCGCATCGCAACCAGAAGATTGCTAAATCTGGGCTCAGGCAAACTTCTAATGGTGGCAAATGAAACAAATGTCCTCCCGCAGCCTCTTGGCATTCATGACCTGCCTTGGGTGGCTGGTTGGCTCCCCAGTGAGAACAGCTGCTGAGCTGTAGCGGGGAAGGCAGGAGGCCAGACCAGATCCCAGCGCAACCACCCCCCCCTGCTCAGCCCAGCGCAGGGGGATGCAGAGTGGAAAAGCCACCCTTTGCGTCCCAGAGCAGAGCCCAGTGCTGTCTTCCAGCACAACAGAATGGTGAGAAATGTTAACACCAACAAAACCTCTGCAAGCAAAGCGAGGAAGGCAGCCCTTGCATGTCTCCACCCTCAGGACACCGCATCTCACAGTCCTCCAACAGCCTCACCATGAGGACAGCCAGCCTCAACCAGGTCCTGCACCCAGGGAGGCTGTGGCCTCACTGGTGGCCATGCACGGCCCATCTGGCTGCCTCCATCACCTTGCCCAGCCCTCCAGGAGCTGAGCAGTCAAGCTTTTCCTTAGGTAGCTGGCACACCACGAGAGCATCTCCATTGCCAATTAGGCCACCCACCCACTTGCATCCTTCCCCAGTACAAACCCTATCAGCAATAAACAAACATTGGAAATGCCAGCCAGCGCCTGGGAAGAGCCTGAGGTGACTGCATCCAATTCAGCAGATGTAAGAAGGGCTGCCCCATACAGTCCTGCTGTGAGCAGACATCAAGGAAGGACCATGCCATCGCCATCACACCTGAACTCATGGGGACATTTAGGACAGTGATGGAGATGGTCAGCTTTCTCTTTGATCCCTGCGTCCTGACATCACACGCCACTCAGAACAAGGACCAAGGAATCATATGATATACAGGCAAATAAGTCTTTTTTCCTCACTATAGGCTGTCTCTGGCCGTACAGCCATCCCGAGCCCAAAAGAGCATCTTGGAACACCCTCAAAGTACTCCATGGGGTTGCAGGAGCACCCCACCCACCATGCCCCACTGCCCTCACTCTGCACAGCCTCACCACCAGCCGCCCTCCCCACGTGCCAACCTCTGCCAGTGCTGGGGATGCGCTGATGCAGCCGCAGTTCATTGTCATGGAAACAAGAAGCCTTTTTCTCTCCAAGGCCAGCCTGATGGCTCGGAGGAAAATCTCTGTTCCACATGGAAGATCAGAAATGAGACAGTCGTCTTTCCCCTGTGTTCTCCTCATTGTGCAAGTGATGCTGGGTGTCTCCAGCCAACAGCCCCCAAACCCATCCCATGCCCACCACGCTCCATCAGCTGGCGAGTGTGCACCTGGCTACAGACACATCCCAAACTCATAGGCATCTCTGTACCTCTTCCTCTCCCTCTTCCTTCCCAGTCACAGTCTACAACTTCTTGCACATCAAAACATCAAAATCTTCAGCCCCTTGTTGTTAGACAGGCATGGAGGGGAGTAGCAAGGTTTGGGGACGTGACAGCACCAGGGCCAGGTGCAGGGCTCAGGCACACGCCAGGAGGATGGTGACTTGCTTACCCTGACAGCACTCCCAGGACAAGGTTGAGGACAAAGAAGGATCCAATGATGATGAGGGGGATGAAGTATAGCCAGTTCCAGGTGGCTCCTAAGGCATCATTGGTCTGGAGGGGAAAGAAATCACAGGGGTGATGTTACGCACAGCACAAGCAGTGGGTACATTAATTCAGGTGCAGGAGGATTCTTCTTCTGTACTGACCACATCAAGCTCCTTGGGGTGACCACCTCCTCGCCAACCCTGACAATAGGCTCCTGCCATCATCCCACTGTACTGTTCCACTCTGGCCGCATGAAGTAGGCTGCAGCTCCAGACAATTATTCACCAAACGAAGCTTTTAATAAAAGAAGTGCCCCCTCACCCCTCGCAGCCACTCCCTGGCCCCATTTGTCCCCTGGTGTAAGGCACTGTGCACGTGATGCCAGGCTGGAGGGTGATGCGGCAGAACGTGACTGTCTGGGGGAGGTGGCATCAATCTTGTTGCAATGAAAGGCTCTTTCTCTTTTCTCTCTCTTTCTTCCCCCTCTCCCCATGCTAATTAAGCCCTCATCTCCATCTGAGTCATTGGCACCACGTCTCCCCATCGGCCAGCACAGGAACCTGCAAGTGGGGAGGTAGCCACCTCTGGTGACCACCATACAGGCACTGGGGCCACCAGTCTGCCTGGCTGTGGGCACCAACCAGCACACAGAGCGATGCTACAGAGACAGACACCAGTGCTGCATGCCAGCCCCTTCCCTGAGATCGGTCTCCGTTCCGGGAGATGAGAATGATGCGCTGAAATCCCACGCAGCCCATACTCACCGTTGCTCTCCACGGACACTTGGACTCACCCATGAGTCCCAGTGCCAGGCCGCTGCTCTCCAACAGTAGCGTTTCCCATGGCATTCAAGGCACTGTTACCCCTCGGAACAAGCTCACACTGGACTCCACTCTGCTGTCCAGGTGCCACTGGGCATCTACCACCTGTGCTGGGATCACTCCCCACCAAGACCTCGCCTGAGAGCCACAGGCTTTCCCCCAAGCTCTCAGCACAGGGGCTCCATTCCTATAGGTGAAGGAGGCATCTTCCCCCACACACTGTTGTGCCCTGAAAGCACAGCTAAATTGGGGGGCAAGGGGGACCAGCATCATCCTGCTCTGATTGCCAGCATTTGCCCTTTTGTTCCCTAAGAGCTCAGCATTTCTCACTGCTTCTCAAACCCATAGTAGACAGTGAGACTACCTCTCCACCTCAAAGCTGAAGAGCGTCTAACCCTGAAAAATGCACTGTTCCCACTGGAAATGGCAACCACTCTAATGGTTGTCCCTAAGTCTCAGCCTAAATTTATTTGTGGACAGTTTACATCCATTTGTACTTTTGCCAACATTGACCTTTGGCTTACACAGCTCTTCTCTTCCCTGTTTCCCATCCTGATGTATTTATAGATGGTGACTGTGGCCATTCCCAGGCTGTGCTCTGGTAGCTCAAGTAAGGTTCATCCAGTTTTCTCCCGCATGACTGCCTCTCCCTCTTTGTTCGTCCAGCAGCCCCTCCTCTGCTCCAGTCCAAGCTCAGTTCACCATTCATGTACACAGGAGACCCAAGTGAGCGATGCTGACAGGTCCTGCTGCATCCATGCATGATGCTGCTGAGACCTCACCATCCTGCCTGAAAGCTTCTCCTCTTTCCCCTCCATCTCCACCCTGGCACTTTTCAGTCACAAAGACCTGAGTTCTTGGGAGGTATCCTCACTACTCTCCAACAAGCACACGACTCACCCTGAGAGCCCTTAACCACCACCCAGCCCCACTTTGGTGCTGCTCCCTTCCCACTAGCTTTGCTTCGCCAACACTTCTCCTTAGGGAAAGCATTACTACGACAAGCGACTCTGCATGTTTCCTGCACTTAGAAAACCAGTCCTTGGATGCCAGGTTAGCCCGGCATGACCTACCTTTGGCAAACCCATGATTCATTTTCCTCTTTCGCCTCCAAAATCTGTTCCGAAATGGCATGCAATTGAGGTCAGGCTCGCAGCCCTATTCCTGCCTGCCTTACTTTTTCCTTCCTCCCCCCGCTTTTAAATATAGGCACTGCATTCACTCTTCCCCAGTCAGCTGGTGCCTCCCCCAGCACGCCGGAGCTGTTATAAATACGCAGGACCAGACCTGCCATCTATGTGCCAGCTCCCCCTAAATGCAGTGGGGGTGATGCTCATCGCCAAGCTGGTGGGCACGATGGGCTGTGGCCATGCTCATGTTCTTGGTCACACTATCCATCCTTTTGTTGCCATTGGGTTCACCAGAAGCTTGGGTGAAATGTCCACCTGGTGTGGGGGTCTGTGCCCAAACATCCCCTTGTTCCAGGTTGGATATTAGGAAAAATTTTCTCCTCTGAAAGAGTGGTGAGGCGTTGGAATGGGCTGCCCAAGCAAGTGGTGCAGTCACTGTCTCTGGAAGTGTTCAAGAAAAGGGTAGATGCCGCATTGAGTGTTGTTTAGTGGACATGGTGGGGATGGGCTGATGGTTGGACTTGGTGATCTTTTTGCTTTTTTCCAACCTTAACGATTCCGTGATTGGCAGAGGTGAGAAACCACTTACTGCTCCTTTGAGCACTCTGCATGATGTCCATGTTGCTTGAATTTTGGCACTTCCCAACTTCTTTGGCACAAAGAAATCATTTCCTTTACCAAGCAGCCGCTTTTCCTTTATATTTGGAACATCATTCACTCCTAATACCCTTCCACAGACAGTAATTCACCACCTTGTGCCTTCCCACAGATTTTCCACTTGCTCAGGACCCAGCAGGACATCTCATGGAGGGTCCAGGGAGGCCAGACCATGGGTAGTTCAATCCCCAGACTACACCAAAGCTGCAACTCCTTTAAATGAAGAAACTCCTTCCCGCCCCTGGCCTTGTGCTGGAGATGGGCCTGTTGCTCACGCAAAGCCTTTGGGAAACCAAGGAGCCGCCTGATGTCTGGTCTTTCTTCTACACTTTAAGGCAACAACCTTCTCATTATAGAATCACAGAGTCGTTTAGGTTGGAAAGACCTTCAGGATCACCAAGGCCAACCATCAGACTGACTCACCGAGTGCCACCACTAACTCATGCCCATTAGTGCCACATCCACACATTTCTTCAACCCCTTGAGGGATGGAGACTCCACCACCTCCCTGACAGCCCATTGTGGATCACTCCATCCTAAAATACCACCAGCCACGCTCTGCCTTGGCCACCTGACCACAAAACGTGTTCACTACCACCTCCAGGAATGCGTGAGACACTGACATATACAAAGCATACAAATGACCCAGGCCACCTCACCAGCTCGGGCCACCAGGGTGATGGTACTGGCACCATACCCACCACCAAGGCCACCACATGGACCGGCCCTGTCACTTTGACGGCGCCTATATTTCCAAAGGGCAGGAAAAGGCATAAGGAGCTGCAAAAGCAGGTCTCACTCAGGGGCCAGAAATCTAAAGAAGTCTAAATATATACCACCGTCGAATGCAAAGCACAGGCTCGCAGCCCACACATACCCTCCCTCAGCATGAGAAACTTCAGGATTTTTTTTGCTGTGCTGGGAAAAAATAATAAAACAACCACAAACTCAGTTTTTTCTACCTAAAAATCAACAAAAAGCACCTTCTGCCTTTGCAGGGCGCCTTTGGATTCCCAGTGGTTTGATAGAAAGTGCAAGGGAAGGAAGGGTGATGCTGGACGGACAAGCAGATAAGCTTTGCTATTGAGAGAAACAGTCTCAGAGATGGTCCCTGCTCTGAGCAGCAGCACAGCCATGTCCCCTGTCCAAATCCATCTGCAGCAGGAGAGCCTCTGCGATTTCTGCTCTAATCCAGACCCAAACAGCACGTAATTAGATTGGGGTAATATTCAGATATTACCATAACCCACTTGCTTAGGGAATAAACACAGCTTGGGAGCAAGGTCCACAGGCAGATGTAGCAGGATTGTGCACATCATCACCTCCCAGAACCCAGTACTGTGGGGTCTGAGGATCAGAGCTGGTCCTGTGCCTCCCTGGCACAGATCAGTAGGAACAGCATCACAGTCCAGTCAAAAGCTAAAAAGAAAAATGAAATTGAAGAACTCTCCCAGCAGATTCCCTGACCTTACCAGCTCCCTCAAGACCTTGACACCCACTGCTGCTCCCCAGCACAGTAACAGATCTCCTTCTTCCCTTTAATAGCTATAATTTGATCTCCTGCATGCAGGGCCATGCTTCACTCCCCGCCAGCTGTGCCTGGTATCTGTCAGTGACCCCAGTGCTGTACAAGATCTGAATGAAAATGCTTTTCTTCTCCAAATTAGGTTAATGAGGAAATTGGTATATTTCCTTCACAGAGCAAGGGCTGGGCCCTGGCGGGCCGTATCCTATCCTGAGTGGGTGCCAAACGCTGTGCCCACAGCACTGTGCAGACCCCAGGGTACCAGGGCTCCCCACAATGGGATGCAGGATTCTTGGTGAGGGCTGAGCTGTGTGGGCACGCATCCTGCTGGGTAGGAATGGGGAGACAGGGAAGAGCTCCCATATATCTCATTTTTCCCTTTTTCTAAATGAAACATTTCCATTTCAGACTAAGAAAACAATGCGCTGCTAAAAGCATTATGAAAAATTAAGTGTTTTGAAAGTGCTTGATATGGGTGTGGAGACTGACTTTGGTTCTGATCTGCCGAGAAATCACACCCAGACCCCCCAGCACTGCATACCATGCCAATGAGACCCTCCATGGGTTGCCAGCAGGACCTTCCATGGGATGCCAATGGAATCACAGCCCCTGGGCTTAACAAAGAGGGGCTGAAACCCTCTGTCCTTGTAGGGCAGTGCCAGAGCATCGGGTTCTGCTCTGTTCCTCTGGCTCAGGACAGAGCTATTCCCTTGGCAAGCAGGAGGAGGGTGTAAGCAGGCAGCTCTCAGCAGAGCAAGCCTACGAAGCTGCAGATCCAGCAGACACAGTTTGTTTCTTGCTGTGTCATTTCAGTGCGCACACATTAAAAAAAAAAAATAAAGAGGGAAAAAAAAAAAAAGGAACAGTTGGCAAGAAGGAGAGGGTCTGGCTTTAAGTGCTAACAAACAGCTGAGCCAAGAGAGAGCAAAAACCAGCACCCTGCCCATGGCTGCTTGGGATGTATGCAGCAGCATCACTGGGCTCACCTGGCAGGGCTCAATGACCAGGAGCCATTTAGGGGAAAAACAGCACACTTAGTTAAAAGTTTGGATGGTGTTAAGCCCTTGGGGTGGCACTTCCTCAGCTCCTCTTCCCCACAAAACCCAGCACTTGGCTCCCTCCACCTTCACTCACCAGCGTCTCTCCCTCCTTGGGAATGCACAGGGATAAAGGCACGAGTGATGCTCAGGACCTCAGAGCCAAAGGCACAGCATTGTGACCCCCTGTATTTATCACCCCCAACCCATCCATCATGTCAACAAGGCGGGTTTTGGGTTTACAGCAAGCAGCTGTGGCCCATCAGCTCCCTTGATGCCTTGCCATGCATTTTTAATTAGCAGCACGGATGCTGCTGTAATGCCTGGGAGGCAAAATGTTTTTACCCATCGCTGCTAACAGCCATGGCCCTGTGCACAAATCAGGGCTGTGCTAAGCATCCTGCCCGCTCCCACCACCTTGATACCATCGGGGCTGCCTGCTTCCCACCCCAGCATCAACCCCCACAGTGACACCAAGCAGCTTTCTGCATGTTTGCTGGTCCCCATGCCACGCAGCCAACATCCCTGGCACACAGTGTGGGGAGGCCCATGCTCTCCGAAAAGGAATCAAAGCCCTCCAGGAATGGGCAAAGGGAAGGACTCCGGTTTGAGGTATTTTTTGCTGTTTTTTTCCCCAATCACACTGTGATTTCTGCATAGCAAGGCGGCATCTCACGCAGGCAGGGTGAGGAAAACAAGGTGAGAGCTGAGCGCATCCACAGAATAACACACGTGGAGAGCACCACGGGGCTGATTAGCTTTTTCATGATGCTCTCTACATATTCGGAGAGATGTGCTTCTAGACCAGGTAAAATTGTGGAAAAATGGCTCTTAAAATCACGGTACAGCTACACGGGGGAATATTATAGTAAGCAATTTCTTTGAGAGATTGCTGAAGCATTTTGCCTGCCATCTCCTCTCCTCTGCAGAGCTCCTTGCTAACCCAAAAGGGCTCCATTTCTCACCACTGCACCCAATGGCCGAACTCCCAATCCTGCAGGCAGCGAGCATTTCCCAGAGGACCTCAGCCTCATACACATGCTTGCTCACATGTCCTCATTTGTGGCTTTTTTTCCCCATAAAAAAAGGTCCCAAAGCCCATTTTGCACCCTAGAGCCATGCATCCCCATGAGACAATGGAAGGACAAGAGGCAGCTGAGGGAGAAGTGAATCAGCAGTGATTTGCCACCAAGCCCCAAACCCTCATTCAATTAGCAGCTGAGAAGGTCCCTGATACTTCCATTAAAGGTAAGTAATAGCTGGAGCTGGGCGAGGAGCAGGAAAGGGAGGCAGTGGGCAGTCACAGCCATCAGGGATGTGATGACAGAGCACATCTGGCCAGTGATGCCGGGAAGATCACTTGGATCCCAGACCCCCAGGCATCCCTGAATATCCATCGCACCATCTATATCCATCTATATCCATCTATGGGTCCCACCCAGCTGCCATGGGGGTGGGAGGGCTTAGAGTGGGGTTGTGGGGATACTCAGGAAAGGAATGGGCTCGCCCTGGTTCCAGCCATCCCAAAGGCAGTTCCACAGGTGAAAATCCCTTTTCATGCTGTACACATTTATCCAGCCAATATGCACTGCGGTTAAGTCTCTAAGCCCACTGATGCACCAGAAATGCTCTTTTATTTTGATCTCCCAAGTGGTTCAGTTCTGCCCAGTTCCCAAAGAAAACAACAAGATGCAGACACCACCACCTCCTGTAGGATGAGGAGGAACAGAACCTCGGGGCAAGAATCATCATAGAATGACAGAACCACTAAGGTTGGAAAAGACTGCTAAGATTCCTACGTCCAACCATCAACCCCTCCCCACCATGCCCACTGCCCACGTCCCTCAGTGCCACACAGGGACGGTGACCCCACCACCTCCCTGGGCAGCCTGTACCAGTACATCACCACTTTTCAGAGAAGAAATGTTTCCCGACATCCAACCCGACCCTCCCCTGACGCAACTTGAAGTCATCACCCCTTGTAGCTGAAGCCCTGGCCATGACCGCTCCCCCAGTCCAGGTTTTAGTGGTCCATCTGCCCCATGGATGCCAACCAGAACTCCCAGCATCCCCAAAACAAACAGGATCCCTGATGCTGGCAGCACCCAGCCTTCATCCAGCTTACAAAACAGCCTTCTTGCTTACAGCAAAGCAAATATTGAAGAATGTTTCTCCATTGCGATCCATCCAATCTGCCTCCCGCAGAGCAATGCCACTCTGTAAATCTCCAGGCGTTATGGGAACCAGTGTATAAAAACATTCCTGGTGCAATGACGCCGGAGGCGATGCTGAAATTAGGCTGGGAACAGAACTGGCACGGCTGCTTCCAGTCCATGAACTGAAACCCATCGCCCACAAAGATGCAGCCATGCACCTCTCTTCCTGCTTCATGTTCTGCCCAGAGCTGGGGATGGGATGTCCCCTTGGACCAGTGGAACACGTAGCACATGTCCCTTTATTCCCCGTCTCCTCCCCCAAATGGGATGCGCCGATCCCATCTCATAGAATCATAAAATCATCTCAGTTGGAAAGGACCCTTTAAGGTTATGTGATCCAACTCCCCTGCAATGAACAGAGACATCTGCAGCTATTTCAGGAGCTCGGTCTCCACCACTCTAGTTCTCAAAAATTTCCAGTCCAAGCAAATGCCACCTCTAGAACCCCCATATCCCCACACCCAGCTGCCCCCAACAGCCCCTGACTCACATTGTACAGAACTGTGGTCCACCCTTCCATGGTGATGCACTGGAAGACGGTCAGCACAGCAAAGAGGATGTTGTCGAACTGCGTGATCCCATCATTGGGACCGATCCACTCCCGGCACTCATAGCCCGGCGGACAGCCCTGCACCCCGCAGGGGTGGGGAGGGTCCAGCTCCTCCAGCTCACCTGCGAGCACACAACATAACCAAGGGAATGGAGGTGAGAGATGGGGAGAATCTGGGGGCAGATGGGCAACTGGGGGATGCAATTGCACGCAGCTGAGGGATGCCCACAGTGTATAATGCAAGTCACAGCCCCTGGTGGTCACTGCATCAGCACGTGGATAGCAGAGCATGGTGCCCAGCCCAGGATGCAGGGTGCCTCCCTCACCTGAATTGTTTGTGTAGCAGGCTCGGTGCAGTTTCCCACTGTAAAACTCCAGGCCGATGATGGCAAACATGAGAATAGCAAAAAAGAGCAGCAAGCCGATCTGGAGGAGAGGCACCATGGCCTTCATGATGGATTTCAGCACAATCTGAAGGCCTGGAAAAAAAAAGAGTGAGTTCAGCTCAGCAGCCCCTACCCAGGACACATGCACCCTGTAGGCAGTGGGACAGTTCCTGGTGCATCCATCGTCTCCTAACACAACATCCCAAGCCAGGCACACCAGTTCCCATCATGCCAACAGCCAGTAGGGCAGAGGAAGCTCCCCAGCACCATACAGGCATCTTCTGGACTAATCTCCACCATCCAGCATGCACCATGCCTCCCATGCTGCCTGAGCTACAAATCCCATACACCACATGTTGGGTGCCCAGGGAGGGGAGGGAGGCTCAGCCACAGTAGCAGCCTGGTTTCTTTATTTATCTCCATTCCTGCAGAGGAAATCTTGACAAAAAAGAAAGAAATATCCCCTGGAAGGATCCACCCACTGCCTTCTGGCCATGGAGCTGAGCCCTGTAGCAGGACGCACCAAAGCTCCATTGGGTTGAAAGAGAGGACATGCCACCAGGGAGCTTTTCCTCTCCTCCCATTTCCACACCACGTCACCAAGGTGGCACGAGGTCCCCTTGCAACGCGAGGTAGATGGGAAGCAGAGGAGAACTGGGAGCACCCAACTTACTGGGAATGCCCGAGACGAGCTTCAGAGGCCTGAGCACACGCACGGCCCGCAGGGTGCGCAGGTCCACGTGCGTGTTGAAGTGTGTTCCAGCGGTGGCAAGGATGCTGCAGGCAGACATGAAGAAAGCATGGTTACAGCCCCATAGTGCAGGGCTGGGTGCTGAGAACCTGGTTCCCATCCAGTGAAGCAGCCCCCACCTGCAGGACCCAGTGTGGGTACTCTTGACACCTCCCCGAAGCCCACGTGCCACCAGGTCCCAGTGGATGGGGCCCACGGCCAAGTCTTGACCCCAAGCACACGTGGAGCCATCAGCTGCATCAACTCCTTCAACATGTGGTACTTCCTTAGGGAATGAGCCGAAAGCCTCGCACGCATTGAAAAATATACAGTAATGAAAATTTGATGCCCTTGGAAAGCACAGGAAGGACTCCAGGGTTTGCTTTTAAAACACAAAGATTTCTCAAGCTGATCTCTGGAAAACAAATTAGGACAGAGGGGAGCCAGTACGCTGTGAGTCTGGCAGTGCCCGAGGTGCCCATAGTGAGAGGGGAGTGGGGGACTGGTCACACTGAGAGCACAGAGTGTGTCACCAGGACTGCTAGCCTGTCCCATGTGGGCTGAGTGGTGAAGAGGAGGAGGAGGGCTGCGTGGTGGAACCAGGAATGGGGAGGAGAAGGGGACAGAGGGTGGCAGAAACCTCAGGGATGTTTGCAGCAATCCAAAAAACTGAGGGAAATTGGGTCATTGTTCCACTAATTCATCTAATTACAGGCCAGAGCGGCTCTCTGGCGCACGGAGCAATTAGCACACGTTCCCTGCCATGCTCCCCGAGGTACGTAGGTCCCAGCCCCCCCCCAAAAGGCAGCTTGGTTTCCTAGGATACCCAGCACCACAATGCAAGCAGGTTGGTACCACCCGCTTCCCAACCCTCCTCTTCCTCCTTGCTGGTTTACCAGACTTGCAGAAGGGGTGGGCAGCAAACCTGTCCCAGCATCACCCCGACACCACCTACAGCCCCAGTGCACCGAGCTGCTCGTCCATGGTGCATCCCCACGGGGACCAGCTCTTGCACCTTTGGTGGCATACAGCACCAAGCATCTCCCAGTTCCCAGCAGTGGTCAGACGCCCCAGCTCTCTGGAAGCAGACCCAGTGAAGAGCCGAGCACCCAGGCTGCAAACTTCTCTGCTAACCCAGATTCATCTGAAGGGCTCAGGAGCATTGGCGAGGAGCCTCCAGGCAAGGTTCACACGATTTCAGGGCGAGCCTCCACCGCGCTCCAAATTAGCTGCTAAGAATGGGACTCCTCTGTGGCAAGGTGACGTGCTCCTTGTCCTCACGGGGGGACAAGGGACATCACGAGCTGTGTCACGGAGGGGGTGGGTCAGAAAAATCACCAAGCATAGCAGTGCCACTGCTGATGTTTCTCCTGACCGAAGGTGTCTATGCATCCTTCCTGCTCAGCATCCCAGGGCATCCACGCAGCCTAGAGCAGGGTCTCAGCTGCATGGGACTAAATTTAGATCATTTGAGGTGCTGGAAAAAGCAAGCAAGCGTTCAGGCACGCGAGCCTGGTTTCTGTCTGCTTTCTCCAAGCCCTTCAGTCTCTAATAAAAGACATCGCCTCTCCTTGATAGCTTCTCCTGTACACCCAAAACCTCCTGCTCTGGATGTCTCACTCAACATCTGTTAATTGCTCATTAACCCTTACATGTGCCTTTTTGGTGGCATGACCCACATGGCACGGTGTGACCCATTTCTGCTTCACATTGCTTTCACCACTTGCTCCTCACCTCCCCAAATTGCTCAGGGGAAGACCTGGCTCTGAAACCACACAGGGAAACCTGTGCCACGTTGGTTTTGCAGCCTTTCTTCCCCTTTTTAAAACTGCCACCAGAACTTTAAAAGCTTCACCAACTACAGTAAACCAAAGTGAAATCGGAAGCAAGAGTTAGAAACCAAAAGGTAAAAAGCGAGGGAGAAAACCGTGGCATCACCAAGCCTGCTGGGGAGCATCACCCCAGGGTTGGGCAGCAGCAACAACAAGCACACTGGCACACTGAGCATCCCCTTGAGGAGGGGATGGAGTTCAGCATTTGTGCAGGACTGCAGCACTGCTATCTGCAGAACAATTCAAGCCCTCTCCAACACTTACAATATCCACGTCTGATGTACTAATAATTATTCTTTATTTTTAGGCAAGGACCCAAACTAAAATTACATCTCACCATCCAAGTTATCTGAAAAAAGCTGCCAGATTGGGCTATAAAAATCCCAATGATCTCATGCTTTTCATCATATGTACCAGAGAAAAAAAGGGAAAAAAAAAAGTGAAGGCGTTTTTATAGGTCACCTAGGCAAAGGGGCGAGCTCTGCTTCTTCGGAAGAAAGGGGGAAGAGAGGCTTCAGGTGGAGAAAGGAGCAGAGAGGATCTATTGGAAGAATGCAAATGAGAGAGGAGGCAGGATGGGAAATATATGCTAATCCGCAAAGTATAATTGAATAGTGAGCAATCACCAGCAGACAAAAACACACTTTGGAGGAAAAAAAAATATATATTAGAAAAGAAAATCCGATGCTTTGTGTTTGCAACCTGGGCGGTTATTTTGTTTTATTTATCTGCAGCCCCCGGAGCGAGAAATGAGACCCTGAGGCACTGAGCAGCAGTGGGGAAACCATCTCCAAACTCAGTGGTGATCGATGTGATGTGCGCTGGGTACGGCACAAGTCACCTCCCATGGTCACATTCCCACAAAACCATTCTGACGCACCCAGCTCTGCATCATCACCCTAGCATGAACCACAGCACTGGGGACCACTGGGCCATGCTTTCTAGCATTCGCCCAAGCAAATGCTGACCTCCCAAAATATTTGGATTGAGCATCCCCCCAATGGTTCCACGCAGGGGTGAGGTGGCAGAGAGCTGACCCAGCAAGGGGACGAGGGAGCTGCCGGTGCAGCCAGACAAATCCCAGCTCCAAATCTGGGCCAGGCAGGGTGCTGGCTGGCACACAAATTAATATTTATAATTAAGTGGAAAGGCCCCTCAAGGCCTGAACCGCCACCTGACTCTATGAGGGAGACGAGTGCATAATTAATAGACTGGTCAAACAGCTCACAGGAAGGGACCTGATGGATTTACCCCCTTCTTCCCCTTTCTGGCTGGTGAACCAATCCCTCCTCTGCAGAGATCACTGTGATGAGCACCGGTTACACCCAGACAGATGCACTCAGCAGCCCAGCCCTGGGGATGCTGTGCAACCTGAAAGCCGCTGTCCTTTTTTTCACGCTCTTTCTAGGTTTTGGGGCCGCGACACAAGTGGATTGCGAGGCTGCGGAGCTGCGGGTCCCATCTCAGATGGCACCAAAACAGCGCTTTGCTCCAGGAAACCCTGAGCTGAAAGTGATGGGAGCGTTAGGGTGACCGCTAGGGTTCCCCAGCTGGCCCTGCAGCAAAATGGGGGATGTCCATGTTCCCAAAACCATAGCACAGCTCTGTCTACACAGGGCCCCCCCAGAGCCCCCTGGCTCTAACGCATCCCTGACGCTTGCAGTCTGCCCTTTGTGCAAGGTGCCGGTGGCAGGCACGTCCTGTTGCCATGGCATATGGCCCATGAATCATTCACAGAGCTCAGGAATCAATTATTCATCCAAACGAAAGACCAAACACTTTACTAATTGTCCTGGAAGGGAAAAGCTGGGGACGGGAGATGGGGAATCACTGTGCTGGGGACTGGCTAAAGACTAAAGGAAAAAGGGAAGATGACCAAGGTGAGCAGGCTGAAATCCCATTCCCCTGTGCAGACAGACGACATCTAAGCCATTCTGCTAGCCCATTCCTGTAGCATTAGGGCTCCTTCCAGTCTGTTCCAGGCTGCGTTTTGATCATGCTTTTTTATTCCTTACACTGACAGCAGAACCACTCCATGTGCAGGGAGGTGATGCTCCATCACCAGTTCGTTCAGCTCCTACCTCTCCCTCCCAGGGCTGCACGTAAAGAACTGACCATGGTCCGCTTCAGGCCCAGGACACGCTGCACCAAGCAGGTCCCAAGCCCAGCTTCAGAGCACACGAGGTGAGCATCCCCAGGGTAACGTGTGCCATCCCCATCTCAGTTCTGCTCCACAGTGCATGAAGGTACCTTATGCACGTTTTCTGAGAAAAATATATTTGGCTGGGGGAGAACGGGCTGTTTTTCAGGTAGCGATGATGATTTAGAAACCACAGGTTACAAATGGAGCGGGTTTACAAATGTGCCTATTAGCTCCCCAGTGGAAGCTTTAGCATTAGGGAGTTTGGGGTGGGCGTTGATTTCCACCGAGATGAGAAATCTGGGTTTATTGACATAAGAAGCAAACACCAGTTGAACCTGCGCTGGTGCCATCCGCTCCTGCATGGGGTCCCAGGAGGCCACTCATGTTATCAGCCCCTCGTTAGGCTAATTTGTGCCTGCTGCCCACAGACACCCCAACACAGCGCCCTGGCCACAGTGCCACCTGCTAAAGCACCTCTCTGATTTATGTGGTTAAATGAATGCT
>JAOWBP010044539.1:0-20369 GCA_028571105.1 Tragopan temminckii
GGGCGGTGGGCGCTGCGCTGCGCCGCGCTGCTTTCGGCCCCGCGCGTCCCCGCGGCCCGGCGGTGCGGCTCCCGCCGCCGCTCGTCCTGCCTTGGCTGCTCGCTGCTTTTTCCTGGCTGAAGGCTGCGGCTGTTCCGCACGGGGTCCCGTCGGCGTTTTCCCTTTTCCTCGCAGAGGCTTTTCTGGAACGCTTTAAATGTTGAGTCATCGCCTCTAGGTTTGAATTAGACGGTCTGTAGCGAGCGGTCTGCTCCCGCACCGAGGGCTCCGTGCCTTACGTTGAGCTCGGCCGACGTAGCGATCCTCCTGGCCGTGCGTGGAGGCAGAGCGTTGTGCTTCGTGCACGCCGGCTGCGTTGCAGAGCTGCCGTGCCGTGCTGTGATGACGAATGCGGTTTGCCAAACCTTCCCCGCTTTCACGGCTCGCGTGGAAGCTCGCGGTGTGCTCCGGTAGTATTCAGCATCGGCAGCGAGAGAGGGAACCGTCGGGCAGCGCGCCCGGAGATCTGTGCGAGGTGCCTGCCTTGACCTTGTTGCTCTTCGGGCAGCTGCAGACAGAACTGCAGAGCCCGCGAGCCCTGGATGTAGCGGTGCTGCTGACTGAGGGTGCCGTGCCCTCCCTCCTAAACAGATGCACTTAGATAAAATGGGTGTGCAGGAGCTCCCATCAGCAGTTTTTCCTTCACCTTCATCTGTGAAGCTGCTGGAAAATCCAACATCAGTACTCAACTCACTGCCTTGTGCCTCGAGGTAAACTTGAGAGGCAGGCATTCCTTAATGTGGTCACGTCATTTGTTCGCAGTTGGCAACAGAAGCGGGCTGTAAAAGTGCAAAGTCTTGGAGCTTTAGGATGGCGATGAGCTTGAAGGTTTGTTGGAGCTTCTGGAGTTCTTGTTTGTAGCTGAAAGTCAACTCTTTGTTAAAGTACATGGCCTGGTGTCACTCGTTCTGCTCTTTACTGTAGTTAGCTGTGTGTTGAATGTTATTTATTTATAATATTTGCTATTCAGTAGAAGTTGTGCTTCCTGGCAGGCTTTATGTTAGAATCACCTCTTCTGTTTTTAACCACCAAATATAGGTGCATGTTGTTCTTATGGTTCTTGCCATCACTGCAGTGTCTCTCTAGCTGGTGTACGACTGGACTTGATTTGTGCTGCTTTTTCTGTAGCGGGTCTGGGATTGTATGTGAGAGATCACTGACTTCTGGGCAGTGATTTAGTTATTCAGAGGGCCACTGCTGATAGGGGCTCCCAGTTGTATGGCAGCTTCATGCTGTGGAAAGCCTTCACGCTATGCCATCGCCCATGGGAAGATGCAGGCATTGGTGGCAGACCACTGAATTGGTGTCACAGCTCCGTTCATGGATAAGAGTGCAATATGTAACGCGCTTCTTGCTTTTCTCCTTTGCAATGCGCAGGGTAACTGATAGAGGACACCTTCCCTTCCCACAATGGCACAGAGATCTGGGCAGGAAGATCCCGAGAGATACCTCTTTGTGGACAGGGCTGTCATCTACAACCCTGCCACCCAGGCTGACTGGACTGCCAAGAAGTTGGTGTGGATTCCTTCAGAGCGCCATGGTTTTGAGGCAGCCAGCATCAAGGAGGAAAAGGGGGATGAAGTGTTGGTTGAACTGGCAGAGAATGGAAAGAAAGCATTAGTCAATAAAGATGACATTCAGAAGATGAATCCCCCCAAGTTCTCAAAGGTGGAAGACATGGCAGAATTAACCTGTTTAAATGAAGCCTCCGTATTGCATAATTTAAAGGATCGGTATTACTCTGGGCTCATCTATGTAAGTACTAATTACTGCGTTCATTACGGTTGCTCATTCAGCTAAAGTTTATCTGATTGCCATTCCTTTACTTATTTGAAATGGAGGAAGTGGGTCTTGGCCCTGGTTTCGATAATGTAAATGCTTTGTGTCCTTTGCATTTAGATTAGCCCTGTGTCTTTTTCCATGCTGTGTGCAGGTCAGGAACTCTGTTGTCATAAAACAAATAATAAAAATTTCTCCTATGGAAATAATTCTGCAAGCATCTTTCAAAAATAGAATGCTAAATGGCAGCTCTGGGTGCTTAGCTCATGCGGCTCATTAGAGCACTTGCCTCAGACATGCTTAACTGATACAGTGAATGGTATCAAATGGCTTGTTTGAACTGAGAGATTACAAAACCTAACTTTGCTGAATAACTGCTCTTTAATTGCTCGTATGAATAAACATGTATCTTGTTTTAACTTGCTGTCTATTAAAAATGGTAATAAGAGGTGAATTAAAAGCTGGGAAGTGCTAGGAATGGAGAATGTCTAATATCAACTCAGTGGGCCAGGAAAGAATGTGTTCGAGTGCTTAAAATCAATAAGATAAAGCTTTCTTTTTTCAGCAGTTTCGAAGCACTAATTGAAAGATGTGGTTTGTTGCCATCTTTCTTTTGAATCAGGAATCACAAAGCCATTGGGGCTGTTTCTTCATTGAACAGCGTTGAGTGCTGTCTGTGGCATACAGCTCAGAGGAGCTCCTTGTCTCGTGGTGGACTGACTGCACAGTGGCTCGTAGCTTTTGGCGATACTCGGGCTCAACAAGCAGCCCTTCTATCTCAAGTGACTGGAACATCTGCTTAAACACTTGGCTCATTTTAATAAATGCTTATTCTAAAGCTTAAATACATTTTTATGTAGTTCTGCTAGTTAGTTGGCTCATTCCTCCTGTCCGCCTCGGCATCAGTGGACCCTTAGTCATGTTTGATTTAAAAGATCTCCTCGTGCCTGTACTTCTGTGTTCACTTCTGTGTGGGTTTTTGCTTTTTGCCATTCCAAGGCCTTCCACCAAGAGACTGAGCTCAGCAAAAAATGCTTCTGGAATGCTTCCTCTAAGCTTATAAGTAAACTAAATGGATAATTAGTAAGGACTGGGTTGAGAATTAAAAGTAAACAAGTTGATAAATCAAATATTCCATGTGTGTATCAATCATAGTGCTACTTGTGGAAGTCATTACGTCCTCTCTACCAATATTCCTTTATAATGAGAGCTAAAAGGTGTAGTAGACCTTAGATTGGTGCTTACTTGGACATTTAAGGGCTCCGTACATTAAATGTAACCACAGGTCTTTCTGAAGATGGGTGCTGAGAACCTCTCACTCTTCATACAGGCAAACGTGCTACTGTGTTACTTTGGATGAATGACAAACCAAAACCTCTCTGTCTTGCTCAGGGGCCAGCTTGTCATATACAGGAGTTCATGATAGCTTATAGGTAGCTCGTCTATTTCTAACCCTCTCCTGCTTCCCAAAATGGTGCTTTCTGTTTTCATGTTTGAGCTGTGGGGGCGCAGGCTCTGGAACTTGGTTCTTTGGCACTGAGGGACTGCTGTCACATAGGAGGATTACTGCATCCGTATGTTAGTGGTGACCTCCCCCGCCCCTGAGCTGGAAGTTGGTTGGGATCAAGAAGCTAATGGATTTGTTGGCCTTAACTGGAGGTCTGAGCCACAGCAACGTTGCTGGAGGATGCTGCTTTTACCAAGAATAGTATGTGTCTATGCACCTGGAATAATGGCTTATTTGAAGTTAAAACTCTGCTTACTTTGTGGAGGGGGGTGGAACCACAGTTAGGAGTACTGTTGGAGGCTGAATATTGGCAAAGAGAATAGACCACAGAAATTTCAACAACAGCTTGAGCTGGTGGGATTTTTAGTGCAGTTCTGCTCTTTCTCAAGGATCCCTGTGTTTCCTCAGCCTTGCACCTGCATTGCTGCTGCTGACTGCACACCCAGGAGCCATTGCTATTGTCTGGTAACCTGCTGATGTGCATCTGGCATGAAAAGCTGGAGTTAAGAGCTGATGAAGTGAATTATAGGAAACTGACCTTGTCAAGAATCAGTTCAAGGCATGTCTGGATTCCCAGGTGCTCTGTAATAACCAAACTGATGTTCGTTTTAGTGCTGACCTTGATTGAACAGCTGAGATAGTGATGGTGAATCTGATGTGCTTTCTATTAATTGCTAACCGGTAGCATACAGAGTTGCCTTTCTAGGAAGAAGGTGAGACTGTCCACTGGAGTAGACTCATTTCCTTTCAGTCCCTAGAAAGAAAACAAGCTGTTAAATCTGACTGACAAGTCTAGTAATCTATCATTTACCTCTTCAGAATAAAACTAGTGGAGGAGCAGGGAGAGTTGACTGCATCCAGCAGGTGCCAAGTTGCATGAGCTGAGTGCTGGTGCTTGTCTCCTTGAGAAGAGTTCCATGCAGCATCTAAGGAGGGATCGTGGGGAGTTCTGGAACCTGTCCAGTGGCATAATCTTGAGTTGTTGTATGGCTGTATGGGTGGTGAGTATGAATGGAGAACTGGAGACTGGTGGTCTGTGAGAGTATGTTGTCCGTACTTGGTCCTGTCTTTATTGCTGGTCTCTTCATGATGACATAGGAGACAAAAGGTAGCAGGGTTTGTATGAGATCTTCTGGGAAGAGTGGTTGGAGTGTGAACTCTGGTGAGCCCAGTCATGTGGAGGAGACAAAATGATCTCATTTCCTCCTCCATCTTTAACATCACCTGTTCTGCTCCTTGCTGTAAGGTTTATTTTCAGCGTAGATAAAGAACATTAAAATATCTTTCCTAAAGAAAATGTATTATTTTTTCAATTTATTCTGAAGCATACTATATTCACACCAAAAATGGGGCAAGCCTGTCATTATGGCTTCTTGTACATGGACTTCTCTCCTTAACCCAGAGGCAGTTAAGCATAATCTTACACAGTCCTGAGTTCCACAGATGTTCTGTGCTCATGCTGATTTTATGGTGAAAATCCAAACCTTATGCTTCTCTAGGTATAGCCACATTTCTTCTGGTAGGGATATATCATGTGGATCTCTAATACTCTAGATTGCCTGCTCTGCCCTGGAATGGCCAGCCTTAACCCTAGCCTCAGTCTGTAATTAGTAGTCTCCTTCCTTGCTGTAGATCAAGAACTGGAGGTAGTTGGTTGTGAGTGTAGCCAGGGGAATCCCCAAGGGCTGAGAGGTTGTTGGGAAGGTTTGGGTCAATAGGATTTTGCTCAGACTGGTTATGTGCCAGTTCTTCAGTGTTCTTGTGCCTGATGAACTGCGTTCTCAGTGCCTTCTGGGGATGCTGCTGTAAGGGAGGAGTCTGCCTTTGGTCATGAGCTTTGGGTTTTTAGCTTAAGTGAGGGAACATCTTTATGTTTGCAGTAGTGTTTTACGTGCAGGTCTTGTAAAGACTTCCAGCGACCAGCTCTAGATCAGTGTTTCTGTCTAAGTCACATCAGGTAGACATGATTTCAGAGGGCAGGCTGAGGGGAAATCTTTAAATCAAATGATAAAGTAGAGGCATCCACTGGGAAGAATCACTTGAGGGTCTATCAGCTTTGCACGCTCCGGGGTTCTCCAGACCTTTGTTGTTTTACTGCTTTGTGACCAATTGCAGGTTGCTTGCCTCATTACTTCATGAGGTTCTGGGTTCCCTCTGAGCCAGCTTCTGATCTCCACGCTGTCTGGCGTGGTGTTTGAATGTAGGAATTCACTCTTTGCCTATTTACCTGCTGTGAGCTGGGGGGTTTGGGAGCTGTGCCACTCGTGACTCAGACAGCTGTGGTGTCAGTTTGCTGCTTCAGAGCAGGGGCTGAAGCTGTGGCTTTGGCTGTCAGAGCTGTAGCTGTCACCTTCCATTGTATCTCCAGGACAAAGGAGATATTTGAAATGGGTGTCTGGCTTGGTGGGGAGGGATGGGGCTGCCAGGGGAGATCACCAAGAAGGCAGAATTTAGTCTGGAAGCAAAATGCAGGGGGAAGAGATGCTGCACTTGATAATATGGAGGGGAAAATACAGAGCTGCTGTGATGGAGAGCTACAAATAATGCTCCAGAGGAGTTTCTGGTGTAGGAGGAAGCATTTTCTCCATCTTCATTTGTGTGCTTCATTATCAGCAATGCATTAAAGATCACAATTCAGAAAGATTATATATAGGTTATACATAGTCATGTCAGCATGTTCAAAATTAGCTTTTTGTGCAGAACTTACTATTTAATTTGACTCATGGCTGATGTGAAGAAGAGAACTGTTGGCACATATGTGTTTTTTCTTTCTTTTTCTTTTTTTTACCATTTTCTTCTGTCTGCACTTAAAAGAGAGCTTCAGTAGATGACTAATCATCACACTGCTGAGAGTCCTTCCATTTCAGAGCAAGGTCTTATTTTATTTTTCTTGAGCTCTGAATTGAATTTCAAGGTATGCTACACCGCTTCAGGGACTGTGCAAAACAGAGGTCAGGATTGTTCCTGGTCACTTGAAGTGTTTCAGTGCTTTGGTAGGCAGCAGTCTGGATTCAGTGTTTGCAATATCTTGAATTTTTAAGTCACTCTGAAGCATTTTAGTAAGTGGAAATGCAACTGACTGCAGAGATCAGGAGTGTAAATACCTCCATTCTGCTGGATGGAAGGTAGGTTGTTTGCAATATTGCAGCATGGGCAGGAATTGGAAAGAACAAGCTGATGACTGTATTACTCCTGAGATAGGACTGGATGAAACTTCCCAGCAGTATGAAGCTCTGCTTTTGTCTCAATACTTCCTTGATGGAAAATAGAAGGGAAAAAGAGAACCTCTTGCCCAACTTACCAACACATATTTTGTTAAAGCAAATGGACTCTTTCTAAGTAAATGAACTTGAACAGTGTGGATCCTGCACAAGTCTGACACACCTGTCTGCTTTTCGGGAGAGAAGAGAGCTGAGTGTCACATCTGAGTTGCAGGGCTGTACTTTACTGATAAATGTAGAGAAATAGCTGGGAAGTTCCTGGAAAGCTGTCTGTCTGTCTGCCCAATGGCTCTGTGGAAGTCCTGGTGTTTGGTTAACTAAGGGGAGGCACTGCAGGTCCTGAAATATCTGCGTTGTGCAAAGGTTCCCATTCCTGTGCCTACTAGGATGGAATGAAGGAGTTGTCCATTTAAACTTTGGGTGTTGTTAATCTGTCATGAAGGCTGACCATCAGTATCTTTTAGGGTTTATAAAAACCATATTCAAAATCTGTTGCTCCATGTGTTCTGCTCTATTCCTTGCTCTCCTGAAGGGAGGGGTCATTGCCTACAGTTAGTGTGGCTTACTTATTCCATAAGTCGTGACAATAACTGCTTCCTGACCTCGTTTGGTCACAAGGATTAAAGCAGCTGTCTGAGAAATTCTGTTGGTTTTGGCTTAGCCTGGTTCTGCTGTTCCTGTGGAAGAACAGAGGGATGCTGGGGCACTTTGAGGAAGGGTTTAGATTCAACTCTGAAGTCTTTTGAACTCAAAATATGGGTATTTTCACCACCCACCCCTCAGTTTCATTTTAGCAAAGAACAACCCAAAAGGGTTGGAAGCTGTGCGACTCCAGGGGCTTCTGGAACTTTCCTGCTAATTATTGCTCTCTGCATAAGCTTCTTTTTCCTAGCAGCAAAGAAGAAAACATGCTCACTATTGTGGTTACAAACACCTCGGTAGGTATTTTTTTAGAATTACAAATATTACCTCTATAATTGGTCTGCAGTCCTTTTTTTTTTTTTTTTTTTTCCCTATACTTTCCACTTTATTGAGGCAGAAGAGGGGGAAGAACGACAAATGAGCTGCAGTCCCCAGCTGCAGAGCCTGCTGTGGGGAGCAGGTCTCAAGCTGTAACCTGTTTCTTCTTATGCCACTGCTCCTGCGAGGCCAGAGCATTACCTAGAGCAGTCAGTGTAATTATATAAGCTGCTGTGTTCTAATTGTTTCAATTTTTGTGCTGGTCCAGTTGGGAGAACTTCAGATCACTTTGTTACAGACTGCTAACAACAGACCCTGCAGGAATCTTGAGTCTGTACCTTCACTTCATCTTCCCAGCATGAACCAGTTGTGTGGGCTCTGGTACTTGATAACATGCAGCAGTGCTTGGGTTCAAATTGATTACTGCTTTGACCTCAGAAGTTGTTTTTAGACTAATTCTGGTTTGTGGGAGACTCATAGACGTGATCAAGTTGAGTTTTGCGTACCTTTATACTTTGCTAGAAAAATCTAAGATGTTTCTGGGAGGTGTATTAAAATCTCTCGTTCCTGGGCGAGAAGGGATACAAAGTCTGATATATTCTCTGATTCCTTTAGCAGTGGTAGCATAGCAGCCTACAGAGATGCAGTAGTTCGGTTTATGGACTGGTAACACAGTGCCTCTCTTCAGCTGAGCGCCCTTTGAGTCCAGTGCCTGCAGCAGGCAGCCTGAGGTGGGCTGGGCACTGCGTACGGCCCTGCAGAGCTTGCTGAGGGGATATTAATACTGCACTGGCCCTGCTGTGAGCTGGGATCATGTTTTCCCCTGTGAGGCTTGGCGTGGCTGGGGCAGTTGCACTGTGCTCAGTGACGCTGCTGTCAGTCTGAGTGGGGAGCTCTGAGCGGGGCGTAACCTGTGCTGCCAAATTATGTTGTTTATTCTCTTTTTAAACAGTCTGAAGCCTGTAAATGTGACAGTGTAGTGCTAGTGAGCTCCCTGAGTGCAGTGCTGGCTGCAGAGAACATCTGTAGACAATACTGTTCTCCAGTTTGGGCAGTGGTTTTGCTTTAATAGCTGTGTATGTGTTCCCTTTGTCATCCCCACAGAGATCTTGCCCTTCAGCTGCTGGAGTAGCAGCCAGGGCTGCTGTCCCTGTCTAACCCAGCTTCTGTCAGGCTGAGGCTCCTGCTGCCCTACTGTGCCTCTCACCCTTGCTGGTGTCTCTGACCTCTACTTGCTGGGTGCCAGTAGGACTGAATTATTTTAGCCAGCAGTTTGTGCAGACATCTGGGTTAATTCAGGTTCCAGGCTGCTAACTGCTCGGGTTGGGGGTGATGGTGATGTGCCAGATACTGGCTGGGCTGCAGCTGTGCCTGGTGGAGGATGTGTTCCTCTCCAGGCCACAGCTCCTGGCTTCCTCCCCTCAGGGGCTGAAGAGCTACGTCCCATTCTGTACAGTGTGAATTTCAGGTTACCTCACTGAGTAGGGGAGGAAGGCTGTATATGAGAAACACGCCCAGCTCAGAGGCTTAAGTAAGGAGTGAAGAGTGAAAGGCAGCAGCTATGCGACCTAAGAAGGTAAAACTGGACAAGGAAACTATGATGTGGTGTTGCAGCTTTCCTATCTGGAGGATGGGCCCTACGTTTGCAACCATGGGGTACAGGTCTTGTTTTCTAGGCAAGACACTAGTGGGTTACACTGCAGTTAACAGTAGAGGATGTCTAGATGGTTATTTCAGCTTAATTATTGATGTAGTAGTGGACTATGTCTATCACTTTCTGTATTTGAGGAACTGCAGATAAACACTGAGCCTGGGTACTGTAGCGAGGCAAACTATTCCATTTCTCCCATTAGAGAACTGACCTGCATCTTGCTGATGTGCTCTGAAGCCACTCTTTACAGAGGCCTTTTTCTGATGTTGCAGCAGGAGGCACCAACCTAGCCATCATAACAGCATTTTCCTTGATGGAAGAACTGCAAGGCTGGACTGTTAAACTAGGGAGCTGTACAGAGATTTGGACACTATTGCCATTGTAAAGGTACATACACAGTGATGTTTTGATGTAGCTTTAAGGAAAGACAGCACTTGGGAACCTTTCCTGCTCTGAAGCACTGGTACCAATCAGTGGGAGTGATCCTGAAGTCTGCAAGTTGAAACTATCTGAACTCTTCAGACACCAAAGAAGAAAAAGTGAGAGGTAACTCTTTTCTGTTACCTGTGTGGCACTGATAAGCTGCACTCCAAGAGCACAAATGATGCACAGTGCCTGACAGATACTTATGTCTGTCTCTTTCTCAGGTCGCTTACTGCTAGGAATATAACATAGCTTTCAGATAGGCCTCTGCAAGCAGGCTGAGCTCTGCAGTCTGGGGTTGCATACCAAAATCCAAATTATTAAGTGATCTATTACTGGATTAAAGCTTGTAAGCATCTGGAAATATTCAAACGCCACAATTAGTGTCCTGAAGGAGGGTTTGTATACAGCACTGTCAGAGCTCTGCTTTACTGTTTGTCTCTGGAGCCTTGCCTAGAGAGCATGCATTCCAGCAGGCAGTGTTGCTGTTGCTCGATATTGTCTATATCCTGTTCCTGTGCAAAGCAGAAATGTATTTCAAGCAGCTCGCTAGTTTGCAGCTGATCACACAGTCCTAAGGTGAGTAAGCATCTATACTTCAGTTTTCCAGTATGCAGACCTAACCCTGTAAGCTGAAACTTGAAGTCTGGTTCCTCATCCAGACTGGACAGTTGCTGTAGCTCTGCAGCGCTCAATTCTAATTTGGGTCTCCTGGCAGAGTTTGGGCCCTGGGAAGCAAAGGAGGCTCAGGGCATCACTCTGCCCTGCGTGGATCTGAAAGCTGTGGGCACCTGCAGCAGCTGCCTGGGGGTGATCATTGGGCAGGATGTCCATTTGTAAGGCAGGTGTAAATATGTATATGTATTTTCCTCTGGCAGGTCACAAAGAACTTCTTCAAAACATTTTAAACAATCTCAACCTATTTATCTTGCATGTTGTCTCTCCTTTGGGAGTTCCTGGTGCCATCTTTCCTAAAATAAATGAAGTCTCTGTAGCATAATGGTGTTTTGAAAGAAGTGTGACTTCAGATTCTTCAGGGACAGGGCAGGAGAGTGAACTGAGTGACAGGTATGCAGGGCATCAAGATGGTGGGGTTTGTGGTTCTGCATGTGGAAGAGCTCTCTTGTGATGGAGATTTAGTGGTTAGTGATACAAATTTATCCTCCAAACGAATGAACCTCAGCACTGGTGACAGTAGTGAATAGTTCATTTGCTTATTGGGGTCATTCCAGGTTCTCTGATCCTTGCAATTACTGCACTGGGAGGTGGTCTGGAAAGGCTTCCAGGTTAGGTGTCATCAGTAGAGCTCAGAAACTTGTTAAGTTTGTTTTTCTAAGACATCAGTTAGAGTGCTGCATCCTTGGTAAGGTGTATCCCAGTGAGGTGAACCCAGGTCTGTGGAGCTGGATAGGTAACAAGCAGAGCAGGGCCCCAGGTGGAGCTGGGTGAAAGGTTCCAGAATCACCCTGTATGAATGAGCTCCACTGGATTATGCCTAATTAACTGTCCGTGTGGCTGGAGTGATCAGGATGTGCTGGAAAAGAGCTGGGAGCTGACCTGGCTGTAGGAATTCTTTCCTCATGCCCAGATCTCATCTGCAGTCAGCAGTAAGCTGGTCTTCGTCATCCAAAGTGACCATAGCAGAGAAATCCAGCACAGCTGCTGCTTGCTGACTTGAAGCTGGTGGTTGCAGGATGGGTGGATAAATGTGTGCCTTGCTTCTTGATATCGCCGCTTGAATGCTGGAATGATAAAGAGATTTATGGTGATCTTTTGATGTCTTCATGCTATTGGTACTGCTTGTAGATGAGCGTGGGTGACCTCATTTGGCTCCTTGGTCAGCTGAACCACGCTACTAAAATAATCATTCTGCCTTCCCTCTCCATTATGATCTCACTAGTGGCCATGAGTGCATTTGGTCAGGGAGCTCATTCTATTACTAACCAATTCTTCTTAAAATTTGTCCTCCAAGAGCAATTGCCCACTCAGAAGTTACTGCCAGGGCAGCAGGGGTGGTGGTAGGGGTGGTGGTAGGGCTGGAAGGGAGGCCAGAGAGGGACTGCACTCTCACCAAAGGCCCTTTGCTTATGTTGAGTTAATAATAAGTTGTTCTTTGTGCTTGGGTCAACTGACCTGATAGCATCTGTTTCCTTTCTTGAGAAATACGTACATTATTACCAAAGATGTTTGGCTAGGTAAGGCACTGCAGTTCTTATCATCCAGCATATCAGAACAAAGCAGAGATTCCTTTCCAGTCAGGACATCTGATGTAACACCAAGTTCTTTTCCTTTACTGATAACTCCTGGCTCAGTTCTGAGATCGCCTTCTGCCTGTACTTCCAGGATCCTTTGTATGTGCAGAAAGAACAAAGTTCCTCTTTTTCCAAATAAAAAAGATTTTTAAATTAAGAAATGCTGTAAGATTCTTGCATTGCCTGCTTAACGCTACGTAGGCTCCCAGCAGCTGTCAGTGAAGTCTGGGCTAGCTGTACCCATCTCCTCTCTTCTAACAGTCTGTAAAGGCAAGGCAGTCTTCCTGACCCAGAAAGATGCTTGCTGCTTCTGTCAGAAGACAGCTGGTCTCTCTTGCTAACGTTCCCATGGTACTAAAGATGCTAATGGTGTTAATGGCTAAAATGTGTTTCCAAAAGTTGCTATAAAATAAAATCTCTCCAGTAATCTTCATTTCATAAGAAAACATCACTTGGGATGGGTTTAGAAAGGGTGGGAACCATTCTCATGCCTTGGATGCTTCAGTTCAGGGAGATGCCACGAGCTTTGTTTTGGCAGTGCACAAAGTTGTCATTCTGTTACCTTGCCTTTGTTACTCAGTAAAGCCCTTGCAGCTGGTCCATGTTTGCATATCCTCCTAGCTGGGCAAAGGAAGGCTTGTTTATTTTCCATCTCTGTATATTGATATATATAACTGCTGATATTTATGTATAGCACTTGTGTGATAACTTCTGCAGAGCAGAGATTGAACTATTCTAAGTCATCTTGATACTTAATTCATATGGAAATGTGGACCTACATGTATCACTTGCAATGTACACTCAATTTTAATAACAGTAAAAAAGAAATGCCTCAATAAGAGTGAATTCAAAGAGCAGTGTAAAAATTGTACTTGAATGTTTTGATAGGATGGCAGCTCTGATGATTTCAGTATCAGCTCTAAATGCAGGTGACAGAATGCTGTCTGCAGTGCCTGCTGCCAGGCTGCCCTGTGCCCAGGATGGGAGAATGGAAGGAGCAGCATCTCCAGGAGGAGATTGCTGTGGGCCTCTGAAGAAGAAAGACATAGCATCGCGGGAAAACAGCAGGATAGCAAGAATAGTGGTTGGGAATAATAGGCTTTTTCCTTATCCAAGTTATATAATAGAATAATGATATATTAGCCTAAATAACTAGGGTTTGCTACTTGCACAAAGTCTCTGCTCTCTGTCCTTATCAACCACTGGCAGTCCCTGCTGAAGAACGTATGAAGAATGTGATGTCCTCTCTTCGCTTCTTTAAAGTCTGGTCTTCCACAAGCGGTGTCCCAGTACAATGTATATTTCTGTATCAATGCAATAACTCTGAAGATATTTAGTAGTTGATTATTTTTTTTTCCTCTGTGTTGTGTGATACATAAAATCACTGTTCTCTATTGTAAGCTCTTGATTTTTTTCCTTTAATTTAACAGTTCTTAGAGGATGATTATAGGGTAAATCAATATTCCAGTTCTTCCAAGTGTAAAAATGAAAATACTTTGAGCAGGCGTGTTCCTGAAGGAGTAAAACATCAAAAGGTGCCCTCAATTCTTTAACTTTATAAGTAGAAAAGAGACTTAAATATCTGTGGGAAGGAGATCAGATGTTCCGCTTCTATATTTATTTACGTTGATTATCTTTAAATGACTTTTAATGCAGGTAATTAAAGAGCTTTTTAATAGAACTATAAACCAGCGGTCTGAGTATAGCATGTACTTAAAGTTCTTCAACAGAAAGGACCTTAATTTTGTTCTAAGAGAAATCCAATACAGCCTGTGAAAAATGTCTTGCTCCTTATGTTTCTAATTCAATTCTGTTTTTATTAATGGAAACCTTTTTTCTTTTTTTAAGACCTATTCAGGGCTGTTCTGCGTAGTTATAAACCCTTACAAGAACCTCCCGATTTACTCAGAGAACATCATTGAGATGTACAGAGGGAAGAAGCGCCACGAAATGCCACCACATATTTATGCCATATCTGAGTCTGCGTACAGATGCATGCTGCAAGGTAAGGATGTTAACGTTACTTACAGTCATTCAGTGAGTCTCAACTCTTCAATGCACCTAAAACTCCGGAGTTTTGGAAGTTTAGCAGTTTATTTTCCTGCTGTGCTGTAGTTCTTAACACAATCTCTATTTCCTCTTGTACTCAAAACAAAAAAGAATGCTCTCTTACCTAGAGACTTCAGCTTTTAGACCAGAAGTAACTTGGAGCTTGACCCCTCATTAGTGTGTTTGTCTGCCTTACTGCAGCTCAGAAGCAAATGGATGCCAATAGGAGGTGTGCTGTGCCAGCTGGGGGCACTGGAAGTTGTAATGGAAATACTTCCTTCTAAAAGAAAAAGAGATAAGATTGATGTCAAAAGTTGTAAGTGCCCTGGCATTGAATGAAGTGAGAATGAGAAAGTGCAATGAAAGGGGAAAGCTGAGGTGTAATGGCTTGTTTCTGTGCTCCTTTAAAAATGGTGACATTTTGGCCACTGGAAGTAATAATCTGAAGTGACAGCAAAACACAGCCAGATACTTAACCTTGAAGATCTAGTTTTTTTTCACCAAACTCGTGTGGGGTGTATCTGTAGCAAAGTGGAGCAACTTCATGGTGGACACTTTGAATTTTGAAAATGAGGATCTGGCAGATAAATATGTTGAAGTAAACACCACTCTTGTAAGTACGTTGAAAGAAGCAAAAGCATTAAACTTGTACAACTGCTGTTCTGATACAGTGTTGGGTGATACTGTCTGCACTGGTTCATGGCTTACAGTGGGGGTACCTTACTGATCCAGAAACACCAGCTTGCTCTATCTAGGGAAGTGTGTGTAGTAAAGAGAGAGGCCTGAAAAATGTGCTGTGTTCTGCTGTACACGTGTCTTGAGGAGAAGCTACAGCCTCTTGACCACAACATAAACCTCTAGCAACTCAGATCAGAGTCTTCCTACTTGGAAGACAAGTGCAGACTTTGAGGTTGTATTAAGGAGTTTATTTGTAGAAATCTCTAGTGATTTATGGATGAGCCTTCCAATTCATAAAAGCACAGTATCTTTTGAAACTGCAGATTCTCGAGGCAGAGCTCATCTCGTACTGTGTTAGTCAACATCAGTGGTTCTCAAGCCTCAGATGCTCTCTGTGTATCTGTTCACCAGTACCAATTTGTATCTTTGGACTTCTTGCTGGATGTACAAATTTTGTACAGAATTTGAGAAACTAGGTTTAAAAAAACTTTCATATAACAGTATGTGTCTAGTTACAGCCTTGTTTTCTTTTCATACTGATGTATCTCTGTTCATATCTTTCAGTGCTTGCTTGCTTTTTGATTTTGATAGTGTGAATTTTTCTCTCTTAAAAGAATGAGGGCGTGGATTAGAATAAAAATAGCTGAGAGCTGTGCAGCAGGACCAGTGTTTTACAGAATGATTTCTTCAAGGTTAACTAAAGCTGTGTTTCTAGTGTCCTTCACCTGTACGGAACTGTTCCCTGTTTATTTTAGCAAGTGATTGCAGTCAGGCAGTAAACTTTCTGTTGATGGTTTGCCTTCACAATTCCTTTGCTAAGGATAAGTAAGAGCTCAGGAATAGGTATTGGCAGTTATACACCAGGCAAATATTTTACTTTAGCAGGTTGTTCTTGCCTAATTGGGTTAGATCAGAAGAGACCTCCAGAGGAAGGGAAAAAGCAGCTCTGTTTCTGATTTTGTAGTGCCCTCAGTGAATTGTTTACAGACACTGCTCTGCTGTAGGAGAAAGGTGGAGTACAGAGTCCTGGAGATATTTGCCTGAAGTATGAGGCATGGCTATTTATATTGGTGATTTGCCTGGCTTCTCATATTCTTGTGAAGCAGCGATGGGCTGTGATGAGAATGCCTGGTGAACATTTGTGTAAAGTGGGATAAGTGGAAGGGAGGGGTGGCTCTGCTGCTGCTCAGTGTTGGGCCTTGGCTTGCAGAGCCTCTAGATGGGACCTGCTAAGCAAAGCAGTGCTTGAGGGAGCTCAGTTTGAGCCTACAAATAACTTTAGCTGTTACAATTGCAATTTGTCTAATCATTCAGAGTATCAGCTACTTAATAGTAGGAGACAGTAACAATATTCAACTTATTTTTGGTTACCAGTTTACAGTACAAGACCAAGTGTGGGATGTGCCTGTCATTTGGTAGGGACAGTTAGATTTTTTCTTCATAGCTGAGGAGTTGATACAATTCACAGTTTCCTTAATCTAATTATTCCTTATATTTTGCTCTAGACTTTGTCATAAAGTAATGGAAAAGACAACTTGTACTGGAAGCTTTTGGCTAGTAGAAATAGGTCTCTAACCAAGAGCTAGCTGTCTTCATTGCAGCACTTCAGGTGAAGTCATCAGTGGTCTCTCCTAGCACAACCTTATTTAAGCACAGTCTGACAAAGGTGCTTTTCTGAGCAGTTACTAATGTGGCTATAAAACTGTTTCTGCAGTTCCCATCCCTGTTTGTGCACACAGTTGCTTTGGGAAGGGTAGATAGGATGGCAGAGGGAGAGTGAATTGGGGGTAGAGAGTTGTTATTCCAGTACTACTGCAAATAGTTGTTGTGCTACTGTAGTTAGTTTCTTTTGATATAGATGACTACTGTGTCCAGTATTTGGCTTCTGGAATTTAATTATTAGGATTCAGAACTGAGATTGAAGCCATAGGAATGCTGTTTCGTTGGATAATATGACCATAACCTTAGAGAATACCTTAACCATTAATTTAGGTCAATGAAAGTGGGTTGGCTGTATTTTCCTGGCCCGCTCAGTGGTATTTTGTGCAGTGTAATCATGTTTACTTTTCTCGTAATCATAGCTACTAATTTTCCAGGTGTTGGTGAAATGTGTTTATGCTGATCACCAGGATACTTGGACCTGAGCTGTGTCTGAACAACCAGACTTCTTACAACACAATTCCTGTGTGCTGGTAGTAAAGGGCAGCAAGTAAACTGCTACTCAGTAGTTTATCCCTTTCATGCCTTTCATTCAGAGCTCAGATGATGAGAGATCAACTTCACATTTCTGCTGAGCTGAGGGTTTGTACGTTGTTTGAGCCTTAATATTATCTTAGTCAAAAAAAAAGACAGGTTGTGAAAGCAAAGGGTTTTTTTGATCAACAGAAACAGAACTGATGCATGTGCATCTGAATAGGTGTGCATCTGAATAGGTGCTCATCGTCTTAGACATTGCTGAAGTGCTCCATTTTGTTAAGCTAGTGATATACACTGGGCGTTGCACTTCACAGCACTCTTACAAAAAGGCTGTATATGGGGAGTGCTGCAAACTGCCAGCCATAAAGCTGCTGCTGTGCTCATCCCCGTGAAGAATTTCCTGTTTGGGAGAGCTGTCATTGCAGGTCAGCTCTCATCTTGCCCTCCAGTGGGAAGCAGAATGGGCTGGAATTCGTTTTGGTATTTGTTAATCGAGGAGGACAAAGGGGGAGGGAGGGGAAAGAGCAGGGGAAGCAGAATATGCTCAGAAAGTCCGGTTTCTCATTTCTGAGAGCAAATAGTAATCTGCAGAGAGATGTGATAGCTTACACTAATTCAGTACAGAAAAGAAGGAAGTGGAAAAATCATTTTTAGGGCTGTGTTGCAGATGGCCAGTTCAGCGCTGGTGCAGCTGTGATGTGCTGGGGATTTGAGGCAAGCTTTGCAAGGAAAAGCAAACCTCAGTGATTGCTTGATCTCATAAGCATTGACTTTCCTGCAAGCCTTGCAGTAAAGATTGAGTGCAGGCAGTCTGTTAATGCCAGGCGGGACTCGATTTGCTCTGATTATGACAGTCCGGATTTCTCTTCCGGAAGCACTCATTACCTCCTGTCCTGACCTCAGAAGGTAATAACCTGCAATTCTGCTTTACATGCTGGATTTCCCCTCTGCCTCCCCTACTAATTATTTTTCAAAGCATTGTGGTGGTAAGCTAAGTGCTACTTCACTGGTGATTTAGTGGATTTCTCTTGTGCTTTCTCTTCATTTTCTTAATGTGAAGCTGAAGCAGTGAGTACACGTAACCCAGGGGCTCCCAGGCTTATTGAAGCTGTTTGGCCCTAGACAGAAATCCTATGCATTCATGCATAGGGCTGGGGTTGGCATGCTTCGCTAAGGAATCCTAGGCAGAGCTTTTCGAAGCTGCTGGACAGTTGACATGGTCATAAGGAATTGGTATCCTAATCCCTGTGACAACATTGACCTTAATTCTGTTTGGTAATACAATTTGTAAGACTTGCTGATGTTCCTCTGCAGTGCTAAAACATACAGGCAATGAGCAGCAGAAACTTGGATAGGAGCTAGGATTTTCTTTAGGAAATGAATTCTGACTGATAATTCCTCTATGACTATCTTTTTTTTACCTTTTTTAACAGCAGAGGCTTGACCTGATTGTGCAGGCAGCACTGACATAACTTCTCTGTGGTGCTTTTCCCATACGAGGCTCTCTCCTCTCCTGCTGTACTTTTTGAGGGAGTGTGGCATTGTCGTCTTATGCCTCTTTATTCACTGAATCTGAAAAAATACATTGTAGGATCTATTAAGGCAAACTTGGTTTGCTTTTGGTTGCTGAAGACCTGCTTGCCTGCTAATATTACTCTTGTATAATTATGCTTAGTCTCTCCTTTTTATCCCGTTTCCCTGAGGACGTCTTGGTGAGCCCTAAATTAGCACTGGTATTTTCGGACTGCCTTTAATCCTGTTCCAGGGGAGCTTTATCAGAAGCTGTGCAATAGGTGAAGGGAGCGCGCGGTGCTGGAGGAGCTGGCACTGCCAGTGCTGCTCCCTGTAAAATAGCATACTGACCTATATCTTTAGTTAATTCCCATTGAAATACTTCTGGGAAGTGTTTTTATGTTTATTGTATGAAATAATTTAGAATAAAATGTGGCAATTCTTTTCTGTGTATTACTAAATATTGAGGTGACAGGGACAGGTTGCTGTGAGAGCGAAGAGCCTGGCTAACATTCTCCATTATGTGAACAGCACATAAAACCTGTTAAATGTGCAATTAATGTTCCTGGTATTTTTCACAGCATATCTTTTTTGAGTTATCAAAAGATACCTCAGAGTTCTTCAGCTCATCACGAAGTGCAGGGTGGCAGGAACTGAGCAGAGCTAACTGCTTGGCAAATGTGATGGGAAGGATTTCTGGGTCTCCTTATCATTGCACTGCTTTGTGTTTTCATTTTATCCAGCCAGGCTGGTGTGGAATGCGAATATTTGTGTGACAATAACATGGAAATGGGGATTGCTTTGTATCCCAGTAGGAATGTGATATACAGTGATTTTTAATGGCTGGAAGGAGGGATGGAGAATTGTAAAGGAAGAATTGAAGCAGAATAACTGAAATCCATCATGCTGAAACAGTCTTCTGCCTCATTATTTCTGAATCTGAAGGAAAATGAGAAATGCTTCTTTCAGCTGAACCTATTGTGCAGTACTCCATCTCTCCTCACCCCTTTGTTCCTTGGTATCAAATCTGCTTCAGCTGGGACTGTTTTGATGACTTTGTGCCATATTAGCACATCTCTGAATGATGTCAGTAGCAATCATTGAATAAAACTCAGTGATGCTAGTTGCTAGAATGAGGTATGCTACCACGTGTTTTTTCTCACCTTTACTGGTGTTTGAAGTTCTTCAGTACTGCAGTACTTGGACAACAGTTCTTAACCTTTGTCTTTTTCTGTGTCAAAATGTGTTTGGATCTCTGCTCTAATTGTAACCCTGAGGTTGAGCACCAAACTTAATTAGACATAATAGTATTTAGAGTGAACTACTGTTTTCTTAACTCTCAGTTCCTTAGAAGTGTTACTTGAAGTGGTTGACTGTGTTAATTTTTTTTGGCACAACTTCAAGAAGGAGCTTTTGCACTCTCCCTGCCCCTTCCCCTGAGGCGCCGTGTTGCGCAGACCAGCCTGATCCTTTTGGTCAATACTGTGACCAAACGATGAGAGCTTGAAGATCTGCAAAGCAGGCTGAGCTCATAGCTGGTTTGTGACTGTGCTAGCAGGCAGACAAGAATTCAAGAGCAAGTGCATCCAACTTATGAAATCATTCGTGAGATGATTCATTTGTACGTATTACTCAGCCAGCACCTGCTTCTGGTAAAACTCTATTCCACAGTTTTAGTTTAGATCAAACTTTATTTCAGGGTGGATGTGAAATAGAACACTATTTTCTGCTTTTTTTTTTCTTATTTGGTTTTATCCTTCAGATGAAGATATTACTTCCTGCACAACAAAAGCATAAATGAATGGTGTTCTTGAGAGTACTTCACGTTATAACAGCACTGCTGGTGATGCATGCTTTGCAGTCATTTTTTTGGTCAGTCATGTCTGCGTTCCTCTGGAGTGCTGAACTAAGAGTCCAGCCACGCTGGAACTACCAGCAGTAGCAATTGCAGTAGCTCCTTTTTCATCCACCCTCCTATTTATTAAATGTTCTTGCTGTGTTCTGGCACAGAAACAAGAAGTAGGAGCAACTGTGAGTTCTTAGCTAATGTAGAGGAGTGGTGAGTGCTCTTCTGTTCTTTGTCTCCAGTAAGCCAATGTTCT
>JAOWBP010044550.1:0-20368 GCA_028571105.1 Tragopan temminckii
GCAACAGTATGGCTCATAGTTCAGAAAACCTGAGTGAAGCCCTGGGTGAATGGAGCGGTATCTCTTTTTTTTTTTTTTCTTTTTTGATGTCTTATGCTTTGTAACAGACACTTAATGCATATATGCCCTTGATCTGAAGGTGGGTTGTCCTGAATCATCTTCCCCTCACCACTGTTTCTAATGCTAGGTTCTTGTGTAGACCATGAGAAACCTCATCCTGGGACGTTGTTTTTGTGATATGCAAACACTTGGGCTCATGATTCGTGCTGTAGACTGGTTGTGTGCTGTACAGATGAGGTTGTTTGTGCATTTCTGAACAGTTAATGTAATGATGTAATAATGTAATGTAATGATAAAGTGGTCTTGGAGCTAGACACAGAAATCTTGGTATCCTTGGCAATGTTTTTGAGGGTTTTTCTCTGCTCACGGATCTGCCACAGGCAGTCTGGGTATCACTGCATATACTATTTGCCCATGCAAGTGAGATGGACGTGGGGTAACATCCTGTTTTCTTTCTGGACAGACCACTGATGATGCTGATGATACCGTTGGACACAAAAGTTTCATTTCAGCCGCAGTGCAGACGGGGTTTTGTGACTGGAGTGCGAAGTATTTTGCTCAGCCTGTCATGAAGGTAATACTTTGTTGTCTTTCTGAATCACGACACTGCAGCTCTTCAAAGGTTGAGGTGCTGGTCCTTAGCAAAGGCTAGTGGCCTCATCTGTTCACTTTGCCTTCTTTTCTTCTTCTGGCTGAGGAGGGAAAGGAATGGATGTATTTCTATCATCCTGCTCTGATGAGCTGCGTGACTACTGCCTATCACAGAGAGCAGGGGAGGCAGTGAGAGCCAGAAAGGTCAGGTATTAGCAGGGACAGAGTCCAAAGCAAAAGCCCTGCACGCATAGAATGCTTTCAGGAAAGAATGTGGAAATGAGGGGAGGTTCTTGAATAGGGATGAGGACAACAGAATATACCCTCCCTTTGAAGTGAGGCATGGCTCTGTACTCAGGTGTGACCTGGGAGCTGTACTTGTAAGCTGTGCTTACGTGCACCTAGTCTTGATTCCTTTACCTTAGCAAGGAGAATTGGAAGTCTACATGACAGCACGGGGAAAGCTTCAGAAGAATCATTATTCTTTTAAAAGTTCAGCAACAAAAAAAAACTTACTACAGCAAAGAATGAGGGTTGTAATGACAAATCTCCATTGAGATCTCTTTAGAAGTGAGTGCTTTCTGGTAACTCTAAGTTGGTTTTATGTGAAGTGAGAGATTCACTAAAGCTTTATTCTAGGGAAAAAAAAGACAAAACAATGAGACAAAACAAAGCTCTTCAAAGATGAGCAGAGATTGTCAATGACTGGAAATAAACACTTAAATTCCCAGAATCTTTTAGCCAAAGATCAGATTTCAATCTTAAGTGTGAAATCAAAGTAAGCAGTAAAACTTGCCTTGCTATTAGCAACCACAATGAAGGTACCTTGGGATTCAAGCAGCACAAACTGTAACAACTTTCAGCTTAACTTTTGGAGGTATTGCAATTAATGTGCACTATAATGCACCGTTTGTATTAATGCCACCACCTGAGCAACTCAGCAGTGGATGCTTTTATGCAACCGCTGATGTTTAAATCTTCAGAATATGCAAAGAAATGGCACATTTTATGTGCTGCCTCATCTAAGAATTGCCACCCGGCCATCTGTTACTGCTTCTTCCCATCTTTAGGCATGTTACATTGTTTGGTGTTCAGGTGAGGTAATTGCCCCCAAGTTTAAGGCTATCAGAAAACCAGTTATATGGCAGCTAGGTTTCCGTGTAGCTTTAATTTGTTTAGAAAATCACCAGGAGGAAAAACTAGATGGTAGAGTGATTGCCTGACACTTCCTCAGCTGCTAGTGAAATTAACTTTCTTCTGATATCATTAGCAGAATAATTCATTAGGAAATACATCTGGCCCATGGGGCTCGGTCAAGCTTTATAGCGGGGTTTTCTCCCATCAAGATGAGTTTCAGTGTCTCAATTCAAGTCCAGAGGAGAGTAAAAGAAACAGAGGAGGATGTTCTTCCATCCCTTAGCTCTTATTAAAAACATTTGTCTACTTTCTAAGGAAAAAGAGGGGTGTCTTTATTAATACAATAAATCACAGTAGACAGCCAATCAAAATGCAGTTTCAATGTGTAGATGGGGAGTTGTGTATGTGTGTGTATATATATATATATAGATTTAGTACTTCGTGTGCATAAAATTAAGAAAATTGGGGGAGGAAAGAAAACATACGGAGTGTTCTCATACTAATTCATAGAAGCCAGGGAGGGGGAGTCCTGGAAATGAAAATTTCAGGCTTTCCTTTCACTGTAGTGAGTCCCAAAGAGTTCAGTGTCTCACCGTGAGAACTGAGATGCTCCAGGCTACATCCCTATGCAGAACATGTGCACAGTGCTCTCTTCAGCTTTTACTGCAACAGCAGGAGTAGCAGTATGCATGTTCTCTTAGTTCCCGTGGTTTGGGTTGGTGACATTCACTGCCTTGGGTTGCATTTTCTGAGCACAGAGCATCCTCAAGAGCAGTATTTTGGGTAAGGTTTGCTCCAAACAAAATCTGTGTTTCCTAATGAAACGAGGAAGTGAATTGATTTCCCCATTACTTTTGTAAAGCAGCCTTAAGAGGCCAAGTGGAGGTCTTTCTGCCAAAAAGTCTGCGTGTTATACTGACTGATAAGGGAATTGTATGGGGCTTTGTAATGAGGGTGGGTGGTATGTGTGCAGGGGGCAGGGAGACGTCCCTCTACTACAGCTTCCTTTGGCACATCTCGATCGCTGCTTGTGTAACCAGGCAGCCCTGGCCATGCTGTAACTCGTGTCTTGGCTGAATGTCCAAAGAGTGCTCCTTTCCTAGAATCTGTTCCTGCAGCAGTGAGGAACAAACAGCCGTGGCTTGCAGCTGCTGTCTTTTGGGAGCTTTAGCCTCATGGAAAAGGCAAAGAGTAAAGTCTACAGAGTACTGATGGAAAAAGATGACGTTGATGTGCAATTCCAATACTTCATTTGGAGATGCTGCCTACCATCATAAACAGGGAAAGATAAGACAACTATTCCTGTAATGAATAAACATAAAATGACTGTGAGTGCATCTTAGTCATATTTAATTTATGAATTCAGCTTTGCTTCATAGACCTCGCTATGAGAATGCTTTCATTGGAAAGATTGAGGGATTAATTTCCAGCGTAAATCAGTGGCTGGGATTCAGGCCATCATGCTGCCTCTGATTTATCGATTATCTAATCAGATACATGGAGGAAGAAAACACCGCATTGTAAATTCTCGGTGTGCCAGGAAAAACAGTTACCTACCACAGCTCTGATCTCTGCAGAAGTCGTTCCTCTTCCTAAAGCTGGGATGGCAAAAGGCTGTTCTGCTCACCACGGGCAGCCTTGGACCGCGTGGCACAGGAAAGCCTTGTTGCCAGCTGTCAGGAAGCCCTGAATCAAGGAGAGCAGAGCCAGCATCTGCTGCTCACAGGGCTGGCAGAACATGCAGGCAGGAGCTGGGAAGGATCCTGGAAGGTGAGAATTACATAAGGAGTCTTTCCTGAAAAATCCCAGCTCTCACTTCAGCGCTCTGTGCTCTGTCTTGGCTGTTGCTCAAAGTCCTGGTGGAGGAAGGAGCCCTCTGTGCGATGCTGCAGTAACACTGTGCAGGGACAAACTGTATTCACTACAGGAGCAGACTGCTGAATTTTCCCCGCTCCCATCCAAATACCGACTTCCACGCTGACATGGGGGGACACTGTTAAAAAAGAACTTGGGTGGCTTTCAGATGTCACCACTTGGTGGGAGGTTTTGGGATCGTCGCTGGTTGATGTCTGAGTGGAAGCTCAGAGATGCAGAGAATCGGAGCCATGTCATGATCCTCATCATGTAGCACAGTTTGCTACTCCCACGTAGCTCTGGGAGCTCTGCTCGGAGGAGAGCTGAGCAGCAGCCAAAGCCCGGCTGTTGTTTACTAAAATGACTTTCTAATGCTTAAATGTGAGCTGGATGGGAGGGGAGACGAAGGCATGAATAATGAGCCTAAATAGCTGGTTCTTTTGAATAATAATTTCTGGTTTTCCAGCCAGCAGCAGCTGAGCTGGAGGTCACTGCTCTATAACACGCATGTCCTGACATAATCCTATACTTCTGCACCACCAGAAGTTCCCTTGTGATGTGTTCTGTGGGGTTCATCTTACAAAATCATCACAGAATCACAGCATGCCTGCATTGGAAGGGACCCCACAGCCCCACCCCTGCTGTGAGCTGATAGCCAGCCCAGCCCAGGCTGCCCAAAGCACATCCACAGCCTCAGGCACCTCTGGGGATGGGGCACTCACAGCTCTGGGCAGTGCCGTGGCCTCACTGTCCTCTAGATAAAGAATTTCCTCCTCACTCCTGACCTAAATCTCCCCTTTCTTCTCTGTTATTGCACCCACCAGCTCTGTCCTGCAGGCTGCTGGGAGTGGGAGAAGTGCTGCATTGCACGGCATGCTGCAGCTCTCTGTGCTCAGTGCAGTGCTGGTCTGGGGGCTTGGCTGGTCAGAACTGTGTCTGTGTGCCACAAACACTCCGTCACCTGCAGCACACCGAGCTGAACCGGTACCGAGCAGCTCTGTGTGGTTACAGGTACTGGCAGTGCTTGGCAATGGTAGGTTTAGTTCAGCAGATCTCATTATAAGAAGAATGCTTATTGCTGAAATCAGATAATAAAGCAGCTTTCAGCTCAGCCTCCACGGAAAGATTCTTTTTCTTCAGACCCAAGAAGGCCGGCAGTTCCTTTAATCTGATATTCTTCATCTGCTAGAGAGCATAGCAGTGCCTCGCTCAGCTGCAAACTGGGTTTCTTGGCCCTAAACTGAGAGCTGCTGGGTGCCCCCTGGAAAATGTGCTGCTGTTCGTGCCCTGCTCATCCCCTGGCCTCCTCCTAGGTCCCACTTTAATTTATTCCCAGAGAAGCTGGATTTTCATTAAGGTGTAGCTGTAATCTCCGTGCTCTCAAATCTACTTTGATGTATTTTATCTTAGGTTTGTTTATTGCTGTACATTATTGGTCATTTGTCACTGCCTTTCTAATAGATGTCATATTCTTGAAAAATTGAAATAGCAGTCCTTTTTTTTTTTCCCAGCAGAAAGGGTGGGTTTCTTATTTTAAAGCAGCAGCAATTCAGCTCAGTAATGGTTGTTTTCCAGAGCATAATACATTTTGAAGATAGCGCATATAACAGCGGCAGGTGATTTAAGTACTTTCTTAGTCAGGAAAAAAGAAGTGTGTGTCTGTGGGGAAGGGGAAGGAGCAAAAGGACTTTGTCTTTTATATCACCCTTCTCCAAGGCTCACTCTGCCTGGAACAGCATCATTTCCTTCATCAAAGGAAGACAGCTCATCTTCATCGACCCAAAGGTGTGTTTAGAGCAGCAGTGTTGTGGGTCTTGGGTAATTTCTTAAGCGTGAAGCAGAAGACATTAACCCTGCAGTGGGCTGTGGGTGAGATCAGTGGGCTGTTCCCTCCAGTGCTGTGCTCTGGGTGTGGGCACGGTGACTCTGAGCCCTGACCTACTGCCCGGCAGGAGCTGCTTGTGCTACCCCTGGTCCCCCTGGCTGCAGGTAGGGTCCTGCAGGGAACCATCAATGCTGTGGAGCATGAATAAAAGCAATAAAATAGGTCAGAGTGGTTACATACTGCTCAGGGCTCCCATTCCAAGTGAAGGTGTGTGTGTAACCAAACCCAGGCCACGCAGGGGAATCATTTTCCTGCAAATGAAAACAGTTGCCATTAGCAGTGGATGTCACGCTGGTAATTCACACATCTCAGGAATTAGGGAATAAAGCGATGCATTTTTTGGCCTGCAGTTCTCTACTGAAAGATAGATTTTAATGTTTTTCATAGCTTTCAGTCTGTATCAAAGCTGTGCTCTCTCTTTAATCTCAGGATTAGGGCAGCAAAAGGAAAGGGCACTGTTTCACAGATGATGGGAAGGTTGAAATCAGAACATCCCTTGAGTTCCTCCATGTACTGAATGGAGATGCTAAGGTGTCATGGCTAGGTCTGATATGAACACACGTGTTTGTGAATGGTGATTCATGGAGTTCTGATTGACTGTTTTATGTTGTGAACACGCTGATGTGTGGAAAGATCCCGGAGGAGCACGACCTGGAGAGCCAGATCCGCAAAGAGAGGGAATGGCGGTTCCTGCGCAACGCCCGGGTCAGGAAGCAAGCCCAGAAGATCATTCAGAAGGGTGAGTGCCCCTCTTCCTATGCTGCAGGCAGCTCCCCGGGGCTCCCAGCACCACACTGGGTTGTAATCCCCATTAATAGCACCTGTGCTGACCCTCAGAGGCAGAGCTCCCTGCTCTCAGGCAGGGTGGCAGGGGCTCACGCTGCTGTTGGCTGTTTTGCTGCTTGTCACTGCCCTGCAAGCCCTCAGAACCTGGCACAGGCCGGATCCCTGCCGGCATCCCCCAGGGCAGGATCCTTCTGTGAGTGCTGTTCCCCCCAGGATGGGAACTGAGGTGCATGGAGCTGGAGAAACTGATGTGCTGAGTGCAGGGCTTGGTGCTGGAGGCACAGCCTGCTGCGGTGCTTCGCTCTCTGGAGGTTTGCTGGGCTCGACAGGGAGTTTAATGTCACAGAACTGCAGAGTATCATAAACCAGAATAATAGAGAATTGAAACTGGAGCCCAGGAAATGGCTTGGGGGATCTTTTTGAATACAAAAAAGGGGATTGTTCGTGCTCGCCTGAAGAAAAACCTTTTTCTAGACAGCGTTTATATTTGGTTGCTTGACCTGAGCAGCTGAAATGCCAATATTCATTAAAAAAAAAAAAAAAAAAAAGTAAGTCTGAAATATTAAAAGGAATTAGAATAGACTTAGAATCCCTTAATGAAAATGAAATTAAATGGATGCATGCTAAAACTAACCAGGACTGAGTGAATGTCTCTTGAGCTTACAGTTCTGTGTGATGGATTCACGCTGTGCTAAAAAATGCAGTTTCAGGGGTTACCAACGCTGTTTGCAAATCATGAAGTGCTCTAAAGAGAGGGGGGAAAGGTCTGTAACCAGCATTTGAAAGTCTTGGTGGAAAATGTATTTTTCATTTGTAAATTAACCTGAAATCTAAACTGAAATGAAAGGCTAAATAAATAATCCACAAGCTAAACTGGAATGCTCTAGTTTGAATAAAGGTTTATTTTGGTTTTTTTTTTGGCAAAAAAAGAAGTGGATTTCTGTATCAATACAAGCTGATACTTCATAGAAGCATGGAATGGTTGGATTGGGAGGGAACTTAACCAATTCCAACCAAGCAATTTGAACCCCATTGCCACCCATTTCTTTGGTTGCCAAATGCTTCTTTGCACATGGCTGGGCGTGCTCTGCTTGTTCTCTTCAGTTACCAAAACAAAGGATCCCAGCATTTGTCATCTCAGTGTTTTGTTTGCAGCTTAGGCTGAGATGCGTGGCAGTGCAGAGGGGCTGGGGCTGTGGTGTGCCGTGGTCTCTGACTGCTCCTGGGGAGCTCTGCAGCTCCATCCCTCTGTGGGGCTGCTGGGGCGCTAAGCCCACTGCCTGCTGTCCCTCCAGGCATCTCCCGGCTGGATGATCAGATCTTCCTCAACAGGAACCCCGGCGTCCCCTCTGTGGTGAAGTTCCATCCCTTCACACCCTGCATCGCTGTCGCCGACAAGGACAGTATTTGGTAAGGGCTCCTCTGTGCTGCGGGGCTTGTGCTGCATGTGTTGGTGCTTTAGTGTTGCACCAAGTCCTGCAAAAGGAGCACGTGAGCCCAGGTTGAGATCATTCCTCACAGCTGGGCTTGTGCTCTATTTCTTTTGCAGAAGGTGGGCCTACGTTGTTAACGAAGTGAGGCTGAATATCAAAGAACAAATTGAATTGCTGTGCAATGCACACAGCTTTTAGTTTAACCTTAACGTAGATCTCTTTGATAGCTTACACAGAGAGCCAAGAACTGACCTCGTATTCTTTCCTCCCCCAGTTTCTGGGACTGGGAGAAAGGGGAGAAATTGGATTATTTCCACAATGGGAACCCACGGTACACCAGGATCACAGCTATGGAGTACCTGAACGGGCAGGACTGCTCCTTGCTGCTGACTGCCACAGGTAAGCAGTGCAGCTCTCTCCATGTGGCAGGGCAGGACCTGGGGAGCCTTCTCAGAACTCAGGTCCGTGGGAGCTGTGCTGAACCTCTTGCTCTCCCTGCTCTGCATTTGGGCCCTTCCCCTTGCCCGTGTGGTCTCGGCTGAAGCACTTCCAGGATCGAACTTGAAAATTGCTTCTGGCAACACTGAAATATCTGAACAGCTTATGTAAGTGCTGCAGTGTTCTCAAATAGCAAACAAATCAAATGCTTGCTGAAACCATTTCCAGGCACAGCTTTATTTGTTATGGCGTTCTGAGGTAGAACCTGGCATGGCAAGTTCACAGCAACCTCCTGTGCCATTCCTTGGGCACTGTGCTCCTTAGCTGGTCAAAAGCTGCTTTTAGAGCTGAAGGGAAAATCATGCTGCAGCCAAAGTATGAGAAATCAGGTTTGGTTGCTGGTTGAAGTCCAGAGCAGACAGGAATTGTTTTAGGCACTGAACTTCTCCAATAGTTCTGGGTTTATAGTGAGTCTCTAGTCCCCATATCTCAGCCAGGGAAGCAGTCCTCCAGAATGCCCTGTTGCATCATGTAAGGAAGCATGAAGAGCTTTTTCTCATTCACTGGTCTGTAAAGCTGTGAGTAAGAAATGCTTCACTCCCAAGGAACCATTCTAAACCTGTCAGTCTAAGTGTTTTCAATAGCTTTTCAAACTTCATGCTGAAATGTACAGGTTGGGTATAATTAAGAGAGGTGGAAGAGGATTTGAGAGGGCCTTTAGGACATTTTTCTTTCAATTTATTGATTCTTAGCACAGAAGTTTCACAGATGGGGAACAAATTGAGAAAAATACATGATGTACTTGAAAGATTTGCTGCTGATGGGCTGGGCTTTGGTTCAGCTTCTTTGTGTATTTTGTATTTAGGAGGGTATTTATGTGGTCCTCAGTGCAGGAGCAAGGAGGACAGAGACAGTTCCTAGAGAAAATTGGTCAAAGAGATGAACGACATCTGATGTCAGGTGTTATTTGTAGGAAAGAGAAAAGTTCCTCCAGAGCAGTTCCCGGCAGAACAATCCTTCAGACTTTATGGAATAAGATTAAAGAAAAAACAACTCTAATAAAAAGTATTAAGTTCTGGTGAGGCTCTCAGTTCTGGAGTTTGTTATGAGTACGGTGTTGCTTCTGTTCTTTTTATTGTGCACAGTTACGAGGGTTGCATTGGCAATGACGTGGCATCGTGTTCTCTTCTTTGTGCTTTTCAAGATGATGGTGCCATCAGAGTATGGAAGAACTTTGCAGACCTGGAGAAGAACCCGGAGATGGTCACGGCGTGGCAGGGGCTGTCAGACATGCTGCCAACTACACGAGGTAGGCCAGAAGTAATTCATGTTGAAACGGTTTTTTCTCAGGACGAGTACAGTAAAATGGGTTTCTCAACATCAGCCACCAGTAACATCCTTGTTTAACAGTCTCTGCCTTTCTGGAATGGCCGTTGGTCAAGTCTTGTATTTGTTTCTCGTAAAACAAACCACCAAGACTAAAAGTCCAACACAACAACCTCCCACACGTGCTGAAGAACAGCTCGAGCAGCCTCTTACTGGGGTGCAGAAGGGTACAAAGTTCCTGTCCTTCACAAGCCTCAGAGCAGCTGTCTTGGCTGGGTGTTCCTCTAGCCTGTTCCTAAGGAGAGATCTGTAGAACAACGATGGAACTGCCCTGCTCCTTGTGGCAGGAGTTTGTTCTTCCCTCCTGGGTGGGATAGTGGCTCACATACTGCCTCTTTCCTTCTGATGGGATGCTCAGCCTTTGCACAGCTTTGCATGTTGCACCTCTGACTTCATTTAGCTCAATTCCAGCACTTACTGTCCACTGCTCGTTGTGGGTCAGGAGGTGACAAGACAATATGCAGTCCAGGTCTGGCACTTGCACGACAGCACAGTTAAACATTGAACAGCTTTGGATGCTAGAAAACGTAGAAAAAGATGTAAAAAGAAGCATTGACATCCTGCTGTGTACAGGATGAAACCAGAAGACCAGTTTAGCTAATCCTGAACTCTGTTTTAAGATATTAAAGGAGATGGACGTTCTGTCCTTCTGAGACCTGATAATGTACTAATGCTCTGATGGGGTTTCTCTGTCACTTGAATAGTTTTAACCAAAGCTACAGGTTTTTCTAGTTGTGCTGTAGTTCAATCAGTGCTTGTGGGATTAATGCAGGAATTGCTGGGTGAGATTCTCTGGCGTGTGCTGTGCAAGAGGTCAGATGGGATGACCACCATCACTCATTCTGACCTTAAAATCTGACAGTTCTCATTTCGGAGCTTGTGGCTCATCACGGGAGTCTGACACAGCTCTTTTAGCTATTCATTGGATTTTACCAGTGCTGCCTTGTTGAGCTCGTATCTGCTGTTTTCCTTAATACCTCCTGTTTCGTCTCCGGTGTTTTAGGAATGAGGGACTGCATTTGAGGTAACGTTAGGCTCTGTGCCTCACTGCAGTATGTGTGCAAAACTGATGAGAAGCTGCTGGATATCTGCAGCATACTGAGAAAATTGCCATGGTCCAAACTTGCTCTTTGCAGAGACGTCAATAAAAGCAGGATGAAAACAGTGGTAATGCACAGCGCGCGTTCGTCCGTAGGCAGAGAGGAAAGTATCCAGCAGTCATCTCAAGTTGCCCTTTGTAGTGTCATTCAGTTGGTCCGTGTTCCTTTCTTGCCAATGCCATTTTTCATGAAGGATGTCAATTAACATTTACCATCTCTGGGCTCTGAATCTTGCTTTCCTTGGTGATGGACTCAGCTGAACAGCTGATGTCTGGGAATTCCCCTGGACTGCTCTTACATCGTCTTCTTGCTGCATCGTCAGTCGTGTTCAGGGAAGATGCTGACAGCTGTAGACTGAACTCCTTCAGGCTAACTCCATTTTCCTACCTTGCTTTCTACGTGTACCTTATATAAGGACATAGCATTTGCTGACTTTACCTTCTTCTCTACAGGGCTTTAATGTAGAAGAAAGGGTTGTTAGAGAGCAGTGATGTTTGACGTTGCAAAATAGGTTAAGAGCTGAGCAAGAGCTGATTTAGCTCTAAGAGTTGAGAGTTTACACTTGCCAAAACAAGTGTGCCGAAACTTGAATCTGTTCTCTTAAGATGGTTTTGCCTTTTTCTTTCCAGTAAGGTCTTAGGAAGTCTGGGCCCTGTTTCCCTTGCCTTTCACCTTTGAAGCAGTAGAACTAGGTACAGAAGAAGAAAAGGGCAGATTTTTGTATAGAGAGAAATATCTGTACTCAGTTCAAAAGAGCTATGTGGATCAAGTCCCCTTGGAAATGAGACGCTCTATTGAACAGTTATCTTTTGCTGCCAAGACTTGAGTTGTGGTCCAGCGCTGGCTCATAAAACTGAAGATGCATCTTTGAAGCTGCAGAGCTCAGGAGTTTTGCTGGGGTTTGTGTGCTCCCACTATTGATTTCCTTCTCTCCACTCCCATCCTTTTCCCCAATGTCAGACTCATCTCTGAATTTAACAGTCTTGTTGCAAGCAGAGTACTGACTTTTGTAGGCAGTTTTCCCTCTTATAAAAGGAAGGAGGAATACACAGTACCTAAATACATCCTTTGGAAGCTTGAAGGCATCAGTGGCTTGTCAAAGGAATGGGATATTGACAATAACAGATGCTCAGAGACTGTGATGGAGGATGATACAGGGTGAGGCACAAAGCTTAACCTCTCGCACTCCTCCAGACCTTCCTTGTGCTGCACAGCCGGAGGTGAAAGAACTGAATGCCTCAAGTGCTGAGCTGGGTCAGATGCTCTTGCTCAGAAGTAGCTTGACCCCAGCTCGTTGCACATCAGTCGGCTTGAGTGAGACTCAGGGATGGTGAATCTTAAACGTTGGTAAACTGCTGTGTGGGCAGTTGACTGTGTTGATTTTGATCTTAATTAGATCTGCGTCTGCATGCACAGTGTGCCAAGAAAGCCTCTTTAAGTCAAAATTAAAGGTGCATCGGTACCAGGTGCTCTGGTGTAATGCAGTGTTAATTCTCACATGACAAACACGAGAGACAGGAGGGTCTGAGAAAAAGGCAAAAGATGTTGTCAGTAGCCATGGTGTTTCAAGGCAGCATAAATTCTGCTGAAAAGCTGTAGGAAAAGTCAAGCAGTTCTGAAATCTGCTCCCAGCTGCCCTTGGGCTGCTCCCCCCCAGCTCTGTGCATGATGCATCCATGCTGTGCTCTGTCAGTTCCATGGGAGCTGCAGCTCCTCACTGGTCCCAGGGCTGTGCAGGTTGGGCTCTGGCCCTGGCTTTCCTCTCACTCAGAGCCAGCTCAGTGCAGCTCCCAAGATCTCCTCATTCAAGAGGAAATGTCAGACCCGCAGGCATGGTGTGTGCACAGCCACTGGTCCTGGGAAGGGGCTGTGACCCTAATGCTGCTCGGGATGGAGGCATGTGCTGCTCTCGATGCTTCTGCTTCTCTCTCTGTCCTGTCTTTTGCTTCAACTTGCTTTTTCTAATCCTGTTGTAAGATTTGTTTTGCTCTGGCTGACCCGTGGTGTCACCCCTAATCCCTGTCTTCTCACAGGTCTGGCCCGAAGGGTTTCAATCTATCTTGACAGAAGTAAGCAGGGAGGTGAGTGCTTTCTTTCCTGTTCCTATGGCCAGGCGGGGTGGGAAGGAGCTCCTTGTCCACGTCTGGTTGGTTGGTTGGTTTTTGGCGTTGTTTGGAATGATTGCTGGGTCCTCGTGGCTCCTGGAAGGCTTTGCTGCTCCTCCCTCTCCACTCCTCATGCTGTGTGTGTCTGTGATGGCTGTGAGCAATGCAGGGACGGCGCTGTGCGCTCCGGGTGAGCTCAGCCCGGCACTGAAGGAAAGGATAAAGATCCACAGGTCTGCATCATCTGCTGAGCTCTGCGCAGGAAGCGTGGGCAGTTTTCTGGGAGGCAGAAATCTCTCTTTCTTGGAAGATCTCAAAGCATCCCCAGGCAAAGGAGTTTGGATGACAGGTTCCAAATGCAAGAGGCCATTAAGCTGATGTGGATTTTGCTGGGATTATTTTGTAATACACTTTTGCTATAAAGATCACTTCAGGGAGAGAAGCTAAAGAATGTCACCTAGCAGGCTTAGAAAAGTGAACTTAGTCCTTTGGCAGGGAAATGCCTGGTAAATGGTACGAGTTCTGTTCTTTCATGTGGCAGGGAGGTAGGTGAGCCCCCAGCCTCCTGCTGTGGGACCCAGGGCTGTATGGCACCAAGCCTGACCCCTTCTTGCTGCTGGGAAGCAGATGGCTGACATGCCAGCATCTGTGTGCACACACATACGTGGGGTGAGTGCTGACGTGATGCTCCTGAGCTGCTCTGCAATTATCGATCTTTGCTGACTGGTACGAGCCAAACACGTCCATAGTGATCAACAGAATGAAAATGATTGCGGGGGTGTGCGATGCAGAGCTCTTTAGCTGGAGGTCTTTGCAGATCCCTCTTTGGAAGCAAAGCACTGAAATTGAAATTAGCAAAGCTGATGTGTTGCTTTCATCATTGTGGCTCTGCGTTTCACTCAGAAATCTATTCTCAAATGGAAAGGATGAGATTAGCAAGGCGTGGCTGCAGGGAATTCCCTGCTTGGTAATGCAGGCATCCGAGCAGCATAAGGAAGGGCCAGCAACTCTCTTGTTGGAGCAGTGCTGCTAATGCCAAGCAACTGCACTGCATCCCTGCAACTGCAAGCAAACACCTGGGAATCAATACGAAATACTCACGATCTCTTCTCACCTGCTAAGGAGGTCTTAAAAGCACATGAGGTTCGCCATTCATTTGGCAGCAGAATGCACCACTATTTCATCACTAAAGCACCAAAAATCCATTCTCGTTGCCCAGTCTTCTGTGGGGATTTTACTGAATGGAAGCTAAGGGGCTGTCTCTTCATTCATGCCTCGCTCGGCACAAATGGCTGCGCTGCAGATCTCTGGCACGTTGGAAAAAGACCAATGGTTTAATGATGGTGCAGGTCTCATCGGGCCACCGAGTGCGGATCAGCAGCAGAATCCCTCACGTCTGTGTGAGCTGCATTGCATCCATCCCCAGGGCCCCCCGAGTGACACAGGGTGATGTGTTAACAAGGGGATGTATGTCCAAGCTGCGTGCACTCCCATCCATCGCTGCCTCGTGGGAGCTGTTGGCCCCAGTAGGTAAACAGCCGTCATCTGTCGTACCTCAAGCAAATTTCTACTTACGCCAAGCAAGAAAGAAGAAGCACATGCTTGCCAGCTCCCTGCTTCCTTCCTGCCCTCCTGGGGCTTCCCTAACAAAGTGAAGGACGTCAGTACCTGCACTGCAGAAATACGGGGCCGTGCCCTCTGGGGCTGTGCTCTGCTTTGAGTCACGCTGCTGCTCCTGCGCTCTGTAACCCTGCAGGTGGGAGAGGGAGAAGAAGAGGCAGCCTGGGGGGGTCTCAGCACCTGGGGGGATCTGGGAGTGGCTGTGCCCCAGGGAGGCTGCAGCAAGCAAATGGTCCGAGGATCAGAATCACACTGAGGTTGTGCTGTAGAGCAGGGGGGGAAGGCAAAGTGAGCCCACACCTCCTGGAGTCTGGGGGTAAGTCCCATAGGAACAAGTTTGGAAGGAACACCTGAGTTGTGGGTACAGAAATGACATCATTGGAGATGTTGCAGCTCCAGGGGTTTGTGAGCATTTCCAGCGTCGCAGGTCCTGCTTTTCCTTGCTGTGCGTAGTCCTTGGCACGAGGAGAGTGGCACTGACTGAAGGATACTGTGAGAATTAATGAGGTGAGGTCACACAGCCCTCCCACCGCCTCCTGGAGGGGAAGGCAGCGCTGTGCCTCACTGCTCAGCCACGGGGGTCTGTGGTCGGAAATGATCCATCACAGTGCAAAGTGCTGCTGTCCGTGGGCTGTGCAGGTGTTCCTGATGGTGCCTGGTGCAGGCTGCCCACATTCAGCCGTGATAAAAAATAAGCGCAGACACCAGAAGGCAGCTGTTTTCACCACTGCTGTTATTTATTGAAACTTACACAGGGAACAGTCCCCATGAGACACATATCTGATGCACGGGGGGAATCCTGGGGGAGCAGCCATAGGAAGTTACAGCCTCGAGAGCGGCTGCTGATGCTCTGCTTTGCTCATCGTCTCCCATCACACAGCACTGCAAGCACTTGTGCTAAACGGCTCAGGAACAGCAACAACCACCTCATTTCCCCCCCCTGCATTGTGGATGATTTATCACTTGTTACCTGGGAACGTATCATTCCTTACAGGATAACCTTAGTCTTAGCTAACGATGCTTTTGGGGAACTGCATTGCTGGGTCCCAGTCCTGCAGGTGCGTGGCCTCAGGGGCTGTGTGGGGTCACAGCTCAGGGGACTGCATGGGGTCACCCCTCTTTGCCCCACTGCTGTAAGCAGGAGGAGCTCAGAACCAGGGCTGCAGGTAGCCGCAGGATGCATTTCCTTCTGCTTCAGTGAGGCTGAAGCATCCTGCAGCCACCAGCCAGCGCTCAGCAGGTGAGTCCTGGAGAAGGACCTCTGTTAATTAAAAAGGAAAATATAATTAGCAGTAAGTCTCTGTTTTCCCCTCATCCTAAAATACTACGATTTAACATGCAGGCGTGAGCCAGCGCTCTGTCGTTCCCCCCATGACACCATTTGCCCTTTGGTGGAATAGTTCTGCTCTTTCTGGTTCGTTTCGCGCAGTCGGTGCCGCTTCAGCCGCGGCGTCGGAAGGCGCCCTCCCGCGTCACTCGCAGTCGAACACTCGCGCGGTGTCACAAAGGTTTTTTCTCCCCGCGGCCGCATTTAAGCCGCGGTTTCGCGCGCCCGCCTCACCCGGCCCTTCTACTCGGCGCCCGCGCGCCCTCTGCAGGCGGCACCGGCTGCTGGTCCGTGGCTGGCCAAGTGTTCCTAACGCTCCCGTGGAGTGTTTCTAATGTATGAATCAAAGCATCCCTGGCAAACGTGTAGCTTTGGGTTGGTCAGCCTTTGCAGCATAAACAGCAAAGGGTGGTTGGTGCACAGCTCTCTGCTTTTAGCAACGTGTTTGCACGCTGTGATGCTCCAGAAGTTCTCTCTAATTAAATGTACAAGAATTGTTCCTTGGAGAATTCCCCTCCTAATGAAGGGTTTTGTTGCAGTTAATTCCCAGTCCAAGCACTGCTGTGTTCTGACAGCAGTGCGGGCTGAGGGAGCTCACTCAGTGGGGCACGTTGTGCCCTGACTGGAAGGGAGGTGGATTTGTCTCTGCGAATTGCCAGACCAGCAAAGTTCCCCGGTTCACACAGACTGCCAACCTGTCTGTGTGCAGATGCCGAAGTCAGATGTTCAGGGATATCCATTCTGTGCTGCAGGAGGCTTACACGAGGACTTTTGTGTAAACTTCAGCCAGCAATCAGTTTGTGCCCTCGAAGATGAGGATCAAAAGCTCTCACGGATGTGTTTTAGGCAGTGTAATTGCCAAACCTGTCTGTACAGCAAATTGGTTTTTACTCCTCGCACTGTGTTTAGTTCAGTACCCTGCAGCACCGCTGTTAGTATTTCTTGTTGAGAAACGTCACCCCTTAGCCTCATACTTGAAATGAGGGATCGCAGCAACGCAGAGAATTGCACGTTTTGCTGTGTGTGATGTCACCAGTTTGGCCTGCTCCAGTCATTGCTGGGGGCAGTGTTCTGTATGGGGTGGGTGGTTTATGAGGACCCCCGCAGGCATCTCCCAAAGCCCTGCAGGACTGTGTCTGCCCCGTGGGTTTGACATTCTGCACCCAGGCTTTCCTAAGCGTTTCCTCCAGCCAAGAAGTAGAGGCCATGAACTGGACTCAAACCCAGAACCGTCTGCTTTGATCCCATGTGGAGGTTGTGTGGATGTGTGTATGCAGTTGCAGATTTCCTGTAACGACAACAGATTCCGTGGCCTTGTGCTGCAGACACTGGGCTGTAAGTAGTGCAGATCTGCCTCCGCTGACGTGGGGAGTAATTTACACACCCTGCCTTTGTTTTCTCCTAGGAGCAGGAATGGTGGTCGACTGGGAACAAGAGACTGGGCTGCTCATGACCTCGGGAGATGTGAGGATAATCCGCATCTGGGACACAGACCGGGAAATGAAAGTGCAGGTAAGATCCGTGCATGTCCCCCTCAGCATTTCCCTCCAGGAACGCTCCCACAGTGCTGCCTGCACACAGGAGAGCTGCTGGGGTGTCCTGTGAGCAGTGAGCACACGGCTCTGCTTCTGCAGCAGGTTGCTGAGTGAGGTTGCCATGCTGCAGAGAACAGGAAGGCTTGTTTCCAAACTTCCTGGAAGATAATCAGCCCTGGATAAATGCTGCCATGCTTTAACCCTGCAAAGCAGGATGATTAAGCCTATGTTAATCTTAATTACTTTCACATATTTTTTTTTTTCTATGTAAACTAGAATACATCAAAATTCAGGAGGTGAAAATCTTTGAAATGATGAGGATGAGTGATTGTGCTGCAAGTATCTAAAAAAGAGTTTCTTTTTTAATTACAAAGAGTGGCGGTGTTGAAATTGGAGTGGTTGGAGCTTCCTGACTCAGTAACACTGGAAAACTGAAATTCAGCACCAAGAGCAGAAAGCGATGTAAGCTGAGCTAACAAACGTGCTTCCCACTCTTTGAGCTGCAAAAAGTGCACCTCTGGAAGCACTTTGGATGTAGCTGAAGAAGCAAGTACCTCATTTTCACTTCTGCTGCTTGTTCCTGCTTCAAAGACGTGCTCTGCTTTCAGGCAGTTAGCATGGCTGGCTCAAACAGCCCTGGAGTTGGGTGCTCCAGCCAGCAGCTCCTTCACTCAGCTGTGAATAGCAGCTAGGAAAGGTGAATATGTGCGACAGCAAAAATAGGACTGAAGTGTGAAATTAGCTAATGCAGCTCTAACGTGCCTCCTGATTGTTATCCCACCTCTGCGGCATTACTTAGTTTTTACTTGTTGTAACTGAAAATGTTTTTCTTCGTGCCAACCATAGGCATGATTCTGAGCAATTCTTTTGCTTATGGCAAGCAGAAAGGGGGAAGCAAACAGTATCAGAGTGAGAGTGCACCACGTGCTCCCAGCACAGCTCCTTGTGAGCTCCAGTTTTCTTTCTTCGTGTCATTTCTTTTAGTGCACACACTGCTAGGTGGCATGGCACTGTCCAAGGCTGTGTCTGCTCTGACACTGCTCCAGAGCTGCAGAGGTACACAGCCAGTAATGACTGTGGCATGCTTAGGTTTGGGTTTATATGCGTTCTTGTATGTGCCATTAGAAGTTTTTGCTTTTTACAGGCACATTCGTCTTCCTTGACGTCCAAATGTTTACCATCCTGCCTGCCATTCTGGTGGCTTTCACAGCCTACACCTAACAAAGATGGAGAAATAACCCCTCTGGCAATTTGTTTTATCCCAATAGATATACTTAGTAGAGGATAACATGAACTTTTCCTTCCCAAAACAGACTTTACTTTGCTTTTCACAAAAGCAGGTTTTGCTGGAATTCCTCCTCTGGGCTCTTTGGGATGAGCTGTGGGACACGCAGCTCTATCACACACAGCAGTGACCATCGTCTCCAGGGCCACCACTCCCACCTACTTCTAGTCTATCCAGAGAGTCTGGAGGAAGGCTGCACCAGTGCAGTGTCACAGTTTAACCATGGTTTGGTTTTGAACTGATGTACAGAATGGGGAAAGGAGGAGGAGGACAGGGATGTGTCTGGCTTAGCAGCCTGCCCCTCATGCCTCCTCCTTGGGGCTGCAGGCGTGAAGACACACCTCGGTGTCAGCTGGGCTTTGTACTCTCTCTGCAGGACATCCCCACCGGGGCAGACAGCTGTGTGACCAGCCTGTCGTGTGACTCCCATCGGTCACTGATCGTGGCAGGGCTGGGTGACGGCTCCATCCGCGTGTTCGACCGGAGGATGGCTCTGAGCGAATGGTAATCCCTGTGCTGCCCTGCCCTGTGGGACCCTCACCCTTCCCCCGCCGTGCCTTCACCACCTCTCCCCTTTCTGCTTATTCCTCAGCCGTGTCATGACCTACCGAGAGCACACAGCCTGGGTGGTGAAGGCATACCTGCAGAAGCACCCTGAAGGCAACATCATGAGCGTCAGGTAGAAGAGATTTCGCTGTTGGAGCTGTTTTCTCTCCAGTACTGTTTGCTTTGCTGTTTAAAATCTGCCTCTGGTATTTCAGGAGCTGAAAGTGTAAAGAGTTTGACAGTTGCTTCAGTAATTAACTCCTGCTGCAAACTTGGTGGTGAGAAGGCAAAAAGAAACGCAGAGCTTTCTTTGGAAGCCTGTTAGTGAGGTCTGAGAGTAAACAAGAAAGTATCTGTGCTGAAATCACTATCACGAGGCGTGTGAGGGAGGCATCGAGTGAACCAGAAACCCAAGCTAGATATAGCATCTCTTATGTTGTTGTTCTTTATTGCCAGCATCTTTGTGGGGTCATTTGAGATGGAACGCGAGAAGGAAGGAGGTTTATGTTGCATCTGTTGGGCATATTGCTGCGCAGGATTACTTTGCTATCTAGCAATTTTCTACACATAAATCCATTTCTGCAGCCTGGTAAATACTGCATAGAGAGCAGCGTATACTTATTTGGCCATTAAAGAACAACAGATTATAATTTATTGTCACGATGCTGCTGTTTGCACACAGAGAGGCTCTTTTTGACTTGGTTACAAAATGCTAACAAACCCATTTTCTGCGATGCAGAACGTTCCTGAAGTGGGGGATGGGTCAGCAAAAAATTATTAAGATTTTCAGAAGGGGACTTAAGTGACGCGGCTGCCAGATTTGTCAGGCTCACATATGAGAGTTTTTAATCTTCCTTTCTGTAATCTCTTTCAACAATCCCAGGGCTCAGGCCTGCATGCTTGGCCAGCTTGTATCTGAAGGCTCATTTTTCCCTCTCCTTGATGTCCTCACCAGCAAACGATGCTGTTTCTCAGGATTGAAAGGGTATCAGAACGTGGCGTGCCTCAGCAGACAGGTCTGGTCTCGTTCTGGAGGAACTCTGTTTCTTATGGCAAACCCCATCGCTCTCAGTTTCTCCCACTTCACCCTCTCATTCATTTGACAGCAAGATCCGTGGAGGGGGAACAACTGTTTACATGGGTGGATAGTGATAGGACAAGGGGGAATGGTTTTAGGTTAAATATTGGAGGAAGCTTTTCATACAGAGGGTGGTGAGGCACTGGAATAGGTTGCCCAAGGAGGCTGTGGATGCCCCATCCCTGGAGGCATTCAAGGCCAG
>JAOWBP010044561.1:0-12869 GCA_028571105.1 Tragopan temminckii
GCTCTTTTTAATGCACCCCAGAATGCCATTGGCCCTCTTGGCCACAAGGGCACACTGCTGGCTCATGGCCAACCTGTGAAGCTGTTAAAAAGATTCAAAGTACTCCAAAATTATCTTAAATACCCCTTTGTCCCTTAAAGAACATTTTTTATGTTTCTGAATATCTAAACAGGAGTTGGGAGACCAAAATCTTTTCCAACATTCAAGACTGCCTCGTGAGACTGAATGTGCGACATGATGACATGCTTCCCAGGTTCCTGAAGGAACTGGCTGATGTAATTGTCACGCTGCTCTTCATTCTATTTGAAAGTCATGGCTGTGAGGTGAAGTCTACAGTGACTGTAAAAAGGGAAACATCACTCCCATTTTTTAAGAAAGGTAGAAAGAAAAATCTAGGAAACTTCAGGCTGGTGAGCTTCATGTTTACTTGAGATCAGGGAACAGGTATTCCTGGAAGCTATGTTAAGGCACATACAAAATGAGGAGGAGATCCAAAACAGCCAGCTCACCTTCACCAATGGCAAATTGGCTGTCCAGTTTGTTGGTTGTCTTTGATGTAGTGACAGCATCAGTATACAAAGTAAGAGCAATAGATGTTATCTGCCTGGACTTCTGCAAGGTCTTTGGTGTATTTCCACATCACATTTTTAGTGCTAACTTGGGAAAAAGTGAGGTATTTTGCACATAAGAAATTGGTTAGGTGATCATAGCCAAAGTGTTGTGGTCGTGCTCTATGACCAAGCAGGGGCTAAGTGGTGCAGTTGACACTATAAAAGTAAAGGATGCTATCCAAAGGGACCTGAATGTGCTTGAAAAGCGGGCGTGTGTAATCTAATTAGACTTCAGTTTAAATGCAAGGTGTTGCACTTGGATCAGGGCCATTCCAGATATTTCTGCAGACAGGAGTAGAACCTGAGAACCTACTGAGAAGGACTTAGATGTCCTGTTGGATGAAAAGATTGACATGGGTCAGCAGGATGTGCTTGTAGCCTGGAAGGCCAGCAGGGTGTGTCTGTCTGCTTTCTACTCACCCCTTTTGAAGTCCCACCTGAAGGATTGTGTCTAGGCATGGGGCTGCCAGCACAAGAAGAATGTGAAACAGGAGCTGTTGGAATAGGTTCAGGGGACAGTCATGAAAACAATCAAAGGTCTGGAGCATCATTCACATTAAGAATGGTTGAGGAAGCTGGGTTGTTCAGCTTGAAGAAGGCTCTGGGGAGACCTCATTGCAGCATTTCAGCACTGTAAGAGAGTTTTTAAACAGGAGGAGGCTCAGTTTTTTATGTGGTCTGGTAGCGATAAGACAGGAAGTAAAACATCTTAAACTAAGAGAGAGGAGATTTAAATTAGCCAATTTAGATTAGGAGGAAATTCTATACTTGGAAGGTGCTGAGGAGCTGGAACAGGCTGCTTAGAGAACCTATGGATGCCCCATCCCTGGAGGTATTCAAAGTCAGGTTGGATGGGGTTCTGGGCAGCCTGATCTTCTGGGTGACAACCCTGCCCATGGCAGAAGGGTTGGAACTAGGTCTTTAAGGTCCCTTCCAACTCCTGTCATTTCATGATTCAAATAGTTCAAAATAAATAAATCACTCAGGTGGTTTGTACTCTAGGAGGAAATTTGTCACATACTGCAGCTGCAATCTATGTCTCTTCCATCTGGCACAAATTATCATCAGCCTCAACAGATGTAGCACTGTAAGTCAATGCAGGGCAAACTAGCACATCAGGGCGGACTAATGCATTGCTTCCTTTTATGGCAATATTGAATTACAGTTCCTTTGGTATTCTTAACTCCATAGCCCAGCAGTAATTTTGTGCATATTGTTGTGGCTAAGCATATTTAAAACTGTTCAACAGATGTGGAAACAAACCTTTGGTAACCTGTTTGTTTAAACCTAGTACATTATTCATCTAAGTCCCTTGGATGTTTTCCTCCTCATTAGCTGTATGCAAATCGATTAAGCTGTGACCAATGTGGCAATGGAAGAATCTAGATGGTGAACATTCAGTTTGTGCCATTATGCAGTGATTCTTAAACAGATTAAAACTACTCAGGCATTCAGTAATGACTATCTAATGCTAGAAGGTTAATGTTGTCTAGTTCATTAAAGTTGTTAAAATTGTGCAAAATTTAACTGTAAGTATCCTAAGTTCCTTACCTTCAGATATGTAGCAAATAACTATTTTCTTAACCAAAATGTGAGTATGTAAAAACATGCTAAGTTTTTTTTTTTAAATGAAATGATTGCATTCTCAGTTCTTTCATGTCACGCCAGGCAATAAGGTAGCATAATCTATTCCTATATATATCTGTGAAATTAATTTCTGATACTTTATCAGACACAGAACAAAGGAGTATTTGGAATTCTAGTTTTTCAGATATTTAGAGTGAAGCAAAATTTAATAAATTATAAAGAATCTAGCACAAAATTTGTAAAAGCTTGAATAAAATCTTTTGTCATTTAATCTTTTGAAAGTTCCCTTCATGTTCTTCAGTCTGGTAGAGCACCTGCAAAAGATAAAACTAACATAGCTAAAAAAGGAGAAATATAAGATTTTTATTTTTTTGATAAATAAATTTAAAATAAATATCACGTTATGTCAAGAATGACAGCATGGTTTAAAAAGAACAAAATCAAAAACTACAAAACAAACCTAAAGTAAACATCCTGGGAGATATGATACAAAGTTTTAAAATAATTATACAAACTTCATATATGATGAGGATCTCTGACACTGCCATACTTTATGGACTGCTTGGTAGGACTAAGTATTATGCCAAAATGGTAAAAATCTGAAATCGTGTGTTCTGAATTTTAGTGATGTGAAATTATTTTCCAAACTCTGAGAATTCTACTGTTATCAAAGGGTGTTACTGGACTTTAAATATCCTTCCTTTTTAAATGACCTGTTAGATCTGTGTACTCAATTGAAAATGCAGCTTACTTTCTTCCCCGTGAGCAGAAAGTTTAAAAGAGGAGAGAGAACTTAAGCTTGCCAATTTTCAGAGAAATTGTGTTCGTTTCTAACTCTTGTATAGCTCTTGGAGATGTAGGACTGGGATGGAAATTTTGGAAATGCTGTGGTCTTCTTTCCTAATCCTCTTTGAAGCCATTTAATGATAAAATAGAATAATGAATTAGAAATCTAGCTGACAAAGGCACTCGTATTTTCCTTGTGCATATATGTAACTGTGAAGTTTCAATGCCATGCACCAAGGACTGGCTTTGTAGAGTCTTCTTACCTATCTGACACATTTACTGACTGTGGTTGGTGAAATCCAAGTAATATCCCCAAACTGCTTTATGTGTAGACTTGCAAAATAAATTACTATACGTTAACAATGAGGAATTTTCAGACAGTGCATAAAAAGTACCAAGATTATCTTTTTTTTATCAGTTACGCTTGCACTTCTTATCTGTCCATCATCATATGTTTATTTAAGTCTTTATGGTTTTTAGTAGAGAGTCTGACAGAAATTGGCTTCATTTTAATAAAGCATTTTATTTAGACTCTAAACATTTAGCAATTTCTTCAGAGTTCAACTGATCCTACTTTCTTTTCAATATACAGCTATTCTACGTTGTTATTTCACAGTCAAACATCATCAGTGATAATGATTAGCAGTGTACGAAACTAAATGCAGACTGTAAATACCTGTATCTCATATGACGAAAAATGCTCAGTTCATCTCTTAGGTTTTTGAATCATTGAAGAAAATGTTTTCTCTTCAGGAATCAATTTCTTGTCAAAGAATAAGAGCTCTGATTTTTCTGGTTGTGCTTTGAAGGACTGTTTATAGACAACTCATAAAACGACACCTGATGTGCATGTACATTTATTTATTCTTGAATTATTATGTTTCTCCTTTTGAAGATTTGCCTCAAAGTGTCCTGACACTGTGATCTAAATGCCATTTTAGTATACAATCCACTAGTTGAGCAAGAGGAATAAATATTTAGGAAAGTTTAGCATAAGGAGAAATCTTTTTGAAAATTTGTCTTTTAATCATTTAGTGCTGGAAGCTTATCTTAAACTTTAGATTTCTCTAATTTCAGGACTGAAAAATATCTGAAATAAGGAAACTGAGAAAAATACCTTCCTCCCATTCTGCTTCTGCAGATGTGATAGCAACCTATCTAATATTAACTAATATTAATTCTTGAAATATATCTATGAACTCTGGCCTATCAGTATCTTCCACCAGGCGCAAAATGGTAAATACAAACTTGACAAATATAAATTTTGTTGTATACAAAAATAAACTATTTTCTGTTAAAACAACTTTAAGTCTACCTGGGACATCTACCCAAAGAAAACAATAATTCATTCATTAAGTTTCAGGTCCTTTAAGATATTTTTAACAATTTAAATTGTAACAGGATGAAGAAAATTTGGAAGTAACTGACCTTTAAGTAGTAAAACTGCTTCTGTTACTGATGATATGCATCGTAAATGAAACTCCATTATAATGTGGGTAATGTAGCTAGTATGGTAATTTCATTAAGATGAGGAAATTTTTGCCTTGAAAGATTTAAAAGCTAATTATTGAATGCTATACTGAAACAAATGGAAGTCTTTATTTCCATTGCAGTAATAGCTGATTTGCTACTAAGTATTTCTTCAGTAAAACTATTTTCTAAATGGTGGTAAGTCTGAATGTTTCTATTCAAGCTCCAAAATATTTATAAGATCCAGCATTTTTTTTTTCCAGCAATAAAAATATTTCAAGAATAAAACCTGCACAAAATAATGCTTTTGACAGGCAATGGAAGAGCCCATGAGCAAATGGAGTTTTAATGTGATTTATAACACAGAAAAAAATCTGCTACCCATGTGTAATTTTGATATTAAGATTGGCTCATAATATTTAAAGTCTTAATAAAAGGGGAGAAAAAAGAATGAAATAGCACACTCTGGATTTTGTTTACCCTTTGGTAGTTTAAATTTTAAAATAACCTTAAATTATCTTCAGGGAGAGTAAGTACATGAAATTATATGTTATTTTCTCAAACAAGCAAATAGAAGCATTTCTACTTAATACATTTTGAGTTTATACACTCCTTTAAACAATGAGTGTAAGTGTTTACCAGGGACCTTTCAGAAGCCAGTATGCGCAGCCTAAACAGAAATCATTATTTCAACACAGAAGATTGTTGTCCAAAAGCAGAGTGAGACTCCAGGGTCTGCTTCTGTTGTCAGTGGGTTAGAGAGGTTTATGATGCTCTGATTGCACCAAGTTCCTCATGGCACCAGAAAGAAGTGTTTTACTTTCCTGATTAGAAGCAACTCTCAGGAGTATCAAGGCAATAGAGAAATGCTTCATAGCTTTCCCAAGGAGCAAGATATACTTTCTCTTCATCAGCCATGGCAGTTGTATGAGCAGGATTACAAGGAGATAAGGCCTTACCTGTATTTGCAGCATGCTCAGCACTGTTTTTAGGGGGTGGCTGTAGGAAGGTAGTGTACGACATCACAGCAATATGGCTTTTGGGCGTAGTTAAATAGGATGTCCATTTTGGAACATGTCCTCCTCATGCGAAAGTACCAATTATTTGGATTTAGCTGATTTATTTTGGAAAGAAGACAGACATTAGGCACCTCATGAAAATACTCATATCTTAAGTTATCTTCCTGTAAGGTCCCATTGTAATGGTCAGGGTTTGAACTGGATGGATTTCAAGAGAAAAGTAACAGTACAGAATTCAGGGTTTCACAAAGAATCTAGTTCCAAAGCATGTCTATGCTCTTGATTCAGTTGCTTTGGTCTTTTTCACAATGACCCACATTTATCTCTCATCCTCAGAAACCCGCAGTGGTTGTTTCTCCCTCCTGGAAAGGTAACGGAAACTTTTCAAGTAACTTCAATAGGGACAGGAATAAGTCATTTACTCTCTAGCATTCAAACATATAAAAGCTGTCAGTGTATGAGGAAGTAGTCTTATCCTTTTTCTTTTTGATTAGTTTTCTTTCCTATTTTATAGACTATTTTCAAATGTTCAGACACTGAATCTTCAATGAGAAGACTTAACTCACTGGGTTGCTCAGAGACTTGGACACTTTGACTAACTCTCTCCTGAAGAAAATTACTTGTTTTTTGAGGCTAATATATTATGGTGGTAGTAATACAGACTGTGTTGTTTACAGATTTCCTAAAATACACAACTTGTAGACTAAAAATAAATAACTGGGGTGGAAAACATCTGCAGTGTGTGCAACTACCTCAGGAGAATTAGACTAGTTGACCCGGAGGGAGATTCCTCAGCCTAAATTGTTCTGCCGTGCTAAGACTCATTAACTCTGGCACCTCAAAACAAGGAAGGAGAAGCATTGGCAGCAGTGGGAAGTGGTTACCAGGGATCATTCCTAATCAGTCCTAATACTCAGAGCAAAGTAGTATTGATAAAGGAGTCCCCTCTGATGTAGTGCTTGTAATTAACTGCCTTTATTGTCTTACCTTTATTTTTTCACAGGTAAAGATTTATTTGGCTTCCTCTGCCATTGCTTAGCCTTTGTTTTTTCCACAAGACAGGTTCCTGAGTTTGAGAAGAGAAAATCATCCCACGATAGATCTACTACTTTTTTAACAGATAACACCCATCTGCTCTGGTGAGGCCACAGTTAAAATACTATGCTCAGTTCTGGGCTCCTCAGTTAAAAAAGACAGGGATCTCCTAGAAGGAATCCAGCAGAGGGCCACAAGATGATCAAGGGTCTAGAGCATCTCCTGTATGAGGAAAGACTGAGTAACCTGTGTCTGTTCAGCCTGGGGTAAAGAAGACTGAAGGGGGGATCTGACAAATGTTGATAAATATGTAAAGGATGATGAAAGGCAAATGGATGAGGCCAGGCTCTTCTCAGTGGTGTGTAGTGATAGAACAAGGGGCAATGGCCTGAAACTTATATATAGGAAGTTCCGTGCTAACATGTGACAGATCTTCTTTATGGTAAGGGTGATGGAGCACTGGAACAGGTGGCCCAGATTCTCCTTCTACGGCAATATTCAAGACCCATCTGAAAATCTACATGTGTGACCTATTGTAGGGTACCTGCTTTAGCAGAAAGCTTGGACTCGATTATCTCTTGAGGTCCCTTCCAACCTCTGTGATTCTGTGAAGTGAAAAATAACTTCAGTCATCTGATATAATTTTACAAGCTGGCTGTAATAGGGAATGTGTCATTTCTTAAAGTCTTTCCTGCTTCTCTGGTTAAACATGGAACTGGTGACACTCTTCAATTAATAGAATTAGGTTATGATACAATAAAGTTAATGGCATTCAGGAACAAAAATGTCTTAAAAGAACCCTTCAGAAGAATATCTGGAATATTTAAATTGCGAGTTCAAATGCATTTTCACTTTGAATAATCCTTGCAGAGTTGAATTTAATGAAAGAATGAACTTGGCTTGCAAGACTCAAGAGAGAAGGTTATTAGCTGATCAGCTTTGTTTCATTAGACCATTGCTAATTTAATATTCTCTTGCAAGCTTAAAAATAGTCATATTTCTGTCATTTTCTTTAAAATCATACTTTTTAAAATTCTCTGTCTTAAAAAGTACAAAAATACTTGAAAGAGCAGATCTCTGTATGCATTATCTTTTTGACAGATTTTGTTATGTTTGGAATATTTCACATTTATTATATTTTTTAATAAGGAGTTTTTTTGTTTTGTTTTTTGAAATTACCATGTAACTTGTGACATTGTACAGAACCTCTGGAGTTGATCAAATTCAACCCCTTACTAAAAGCAGGATCAGTTAGAATAGACTGTTTAGAACTATATCTAGTTCAGTTTGTGTCCGTTACCTCTTGTCCTGTCATTGAGCACCACTGAAAAGAGCCTAGCTCCTTATTTACTTCTCCTCAGTATCTCTCTCAGATATTTATACATATTTGTATGTTGATGAGATCCTCTCTAAGTCTTTTCCTGAGGCTGAAGAATTCAAGCTCTTTCAGGGTCTAGCAATGTTCAAGATATACTCCAAGCCTTTAACAATCTTAGTGGCCCTTTGCTGACATGCTCCAGGAGGTCCATGTACTTTTTGTATCAGGGAGCTCAGAACTGGATTGTGTGCTCCAGAAGTTTTTCACTAGGGCTCAGTAGATGGAAGGGATCCTGCCTTTGACCTGCTGGCAATGTTCTGACATAGCCTAGCCTACTGGCCTTCTTTGCCCGAAGGCCGGATGATCATGGTCAGCTTGTTTTCAGCCATAGCCTTTTCTTTCAAGTTATTTTCTGTGGCTTATTTATATATGTTTAGAGGAAAACATTAAATAAAGGAATCAATGAAGAAATTACATTTTCTTTCCAGAGATGATTTCATTCTTACTTATGTACTTGTAGTGACAGAAACCAGCCTCAAGTGGAAATTTAAGCATATGATTCTAATTAATTTCTTTAATTCTAATTAATCTCACCAGTTCAAAATGTAGAGGAAAAGGTGAGCTTATCAGGTATTTAAAATATGTGTTGGGAATAGAGTTTGCTGGAGAACGTAGCAAGTATCTAATCTAATAAGTGTAATGAAATCATTGCATTTAAGGTAGCTAGGACTTTTGAAGGAAGGAGAGGGAAATTTTAATTCCAAGCTGCTTCTTGAGGTTGAGGTGGGAGGAGATAGTAGGGAACTAGCAGGTAGGAACTTCAGAGACTAAATTTGTCAGCTCAGTGGTCCTCAGAATATTAAGTATGAGCTCCCAGAGCTATAGATGTGGACCTGAAATAAAAAGGTTCACTTGCAAACATAACTCTATCTTGTATTTGATTGTGATTTTTTTTTTGTTATTGTATTTTTGTTTGTTTTGTTAAGTTTTTTTTCTGCTATTGCTGTTGTTTTCTTTTGTTTTCCTCCTGTAATATGTCTGTATACTCCATCTTCCAATTAGCTCTGTGGTACGTAGCCACTCTCAATCAAAAGCAGCACTTCTGAAACATGTTTTCTGTACAGTGCATGTGTAATTGAGATGTGTAGATGCAGAATGACTGCTGTGGGATTGAGTTGGAGTTTTGGTGATTATGCAGATAAATGATGATAGCTTACCCAGGATACTCACCCAAGTAAAGATGCAAGTATCCTAAAATCTCTTTATGTCACTGTTACTGCAAGCATGGCTGCTTTAGACTCTTGTCCAAGGCAAAGCAGAGGTAGATATAGGCTTCCCTCTTGTGAACTTTAGGGCATTTCTGACTGCCTTACAGCTGTCTTCAGACGTTCAACAGCTGGATAAAATAGAGGCATAAGTCTTCTATAGATAGTTGTGAGCGAGTAACTTAGTGCTTGTAATTTCCAGTATTTTCATTGCTTAAAGGTAAAGCTGCAGTGCGCGTGAAGGGGTACTAGGCTGTTGTTTGCTATCAATACCAAGAGCACAAATCTTCTGTGAGAGTATCTGCTGTGTATGGCTGAGTTTATCAAACTGGCAGCTGCTGATCTTCAGGTAAGCAAGGCTCCCTATTAAATATCAGCTGTTGTTTTTGACTTTTCAACAGTGTTTTCAAGTCCTGATAGTGAAAAAAAATGATTTTTTTTATTATTATTTTTTTTAACCTCTGGTGATTTTTTTTTTCTCACTGGATTACAATGATAAACTGCTTTTTCTAACACTTGTCCACTTCTGTTTATATTCAGTTTCTTCAGGAAAAAAAGCACTAACCAAGTGAAGTTAGGTGGTAGTTAAAGCAGTCAGTGGTGTTTAAACTGTTTTCTGCTTTAAGTGTTGGTTGTTTTTTCTTCTGGTTAAGGGATATGGTTTGAAGGTGGGGGGCTGGAGTTTTTTTTTTGTTTTTTTAAAGGTCTCACTTAAATAGTCTTAAGCAGTCTCTTCTTTAGGGTGTTACAGCATGATTCTGAATATCTTAGATAACTGTTAAATCACATTTTTATTTTTACTATGCTACTCAGGAGAAAGTGCCATCATCCATTAACATTCTCTGTTTCACGGTGACTGTGGGTGTTTCACTGTTACCTTGACTTGCAATAGAATAATGCAGACAATGCATCACTGGGTTCTTAGCACTACCTAGTCTGTTGCAGATATTTAAGCCCTGGATCTGAAATAAGACTAGCTGCAGCCGACAACTGATGCTGCAGCTTAAGGCAAGATTCTCCTTAGTTTGAGGCTTCTTTCTAATTTCCTTTGCCTACAGGGCTGCCCTGGCTCTGCCCGAAAAGACTGTCCTGAAAAAAAACAGAACAGGAAATGAGGAAGAGAAGGTGGCACAGATGGGAAGTTAGTGGTCAAAATAAAATAGTCCTAAATCCAAAGTGTTGAAGACACTTGTCGTTCATTCAGCAGTATGTCACAGAAACAATGGATTCTTATTAAGTATTCATGTAAGCCTGTATCCTTTACAGAGAATTTAGTAAATTGTAATGAAAAGTATCATCTTGAAAGAAAAAACATTGGATTTTGTGTGAAGTACTAGTGGGCTATCCAAACCATGAAAGTGAGTATTTTTGTATCTCACCTCCCTAGAATAGCTATCTTTCAGTGCAAAGAACTACTGGCATGACAGGAGCACTAAATGAAATGCCAGTGCTATATTTAGAGTCTGTTTTCTGAATCAATCTAACAGCAGTACTTGACTCCTGACCCTCTCACTTTGTGCCTCTAAAAAACAAACTAAAAAAAAACACACCCAGAAACATTGGGTTTTATGTGAGTGAGACTCTGTAAGGAACTGATAGATAGGCATTGTAACATGAGGCATTAGAGATATTTAACTAGTCTTGCTGTATGTTGCATGATAGCTGCTTGATGCCAAGATGCTAAATTCTGGGAAATTCAACAGTAAACCTGGAAAAGACAAAATCTTGTGCGAAAGGGCAAACCTACGTATAGAGCAAGGTAACAGGGGAGCCAAGGGTTAGCTCTCCTTGGTACTTACCTCGTACATTCCCCCAGTAGGTACGAAAAGAAAACTTCAAACAAGCATTGAATTGGGTGATTAAAAGTAGATAGGTACTTGTTTACTTTCCAGTCAAACAGTTTATCAGCGCTTTGCTGAAATCTTAAAGAAAACAAAGCCTAGCAAGAAGGGATTAATTTGCATGTGCTACCCAGCACAAATTCTCTGTGCCATAGAAGGCTGGGGTGGCAGCAGATGCTGAATGGTCCCTATGGCATGGCACGTTACTTGTTCTGGTGTCCAGGACCATGAGCTATTAGGGACAAAATAAAAGCGACACCTGATGCCACATCTGAATTGTAACAGACTGTAACAACGCTTTATGCCAAACACATGGGAAAGTTACAGCACTCTACCAAGTTCATATGATAAATGCAGTTTGACATGACAATTAAAGACCATTTGGATCAAGTAATAACTGCCATATTCAACAAGTAGGAAGTGTTTGACTACCAATTTGGCATGTGAGCATGTGGCTGGACTTCATAATTGTTGATAGTGATAGACCCTACATTTGCAGCTGTACCACATCTGATGAAGCAATTTAAGTGCTGTGAGATTAAGATATATGAGCATTTCAGGTTGCCAAGATGCTGCGTAAGCAGGTGAAAGGGATGCATGTAAATATCCTTTATATGTAAAACTTTCAAACTGGTCTATTACAGCTTATATATGGTTCCTACATCTATCCAACAGAAAATGTGCTGTATTTCTTTCAACTGTATAAAATGCATCAAATCCTTTCAGCAAGTTTAGACAGAGTATACTTTCTGTTTCAGTAAGACTTGTACTCGCTCCTCTAGAATAAATCCTGTTTGAAGAATACTTTCTGATTATCTACAGGAGAGTATTTCTTGTATTTATGTATTATTGGCATTGGTATCCAAATACTTATCTAGACATCAGTTATTTATTTAATGGTTTTTGGAATTTCATTGATTTTTTTTTTTTAACAGAACTAGTCAGTTGCTGTGGTAATCTCTTGAAGAGACTAGATTAATACAGCAGAAGGATTCTCAACAATTTAACATGAAAGCCATATTGCAGAAGAAACTTTCTCTGGTGGAAGTTCTGGAGAAGAACCTCTGGATCCTCAGGCCTCTGGTGTAGATATGGCCTAAGAGTCTGTGTTGTTTATGGAGATAAGGAAATACTGAGGCAAAATTTAGATGTTGCTTAAATTAAATTGAACCTACTGTTTTAACTCATCTACTGTTTCCGGAAGTGAAGGGAAGGAAAAGATGAATGTTTTAACCCAGGTGCAAAACATTTTTGTGACTCGTATTCGAAGTTGTTAAGAATGTTTGTTGTGGTCTGCAAAAGTAATAAGGCCACAGATGTGCCCTTCTGCCACATTAAAATGGTAGTTAGGAAGAAACTGATGAGTACCAAACTGAATGCCTTCTGGGTAGATCTGTTCACTGGAATGTGTAAATGGCATTTCTCTAAAGAAAATACAGCTGAGTGAAGATACCTTATGCAACCCATCCTGTGAAAATTTTAGTTAAACACATTGTGTCCAGGATACTCATCTGTCTCAATATTTGAGATAACAGGCATTACTTTAAAGTACTCTTAAATTTTCACTGCATGTGAAATGCTTGATAACAGGGAACCCTGTTTAATTTCATGATTATTTGTTAGAAGCATCCAAAGAGGTATTACGTCATATGATTTATTTATTTATTAAGAAAGTTAGGCTCAGTACTTAATTGGCAAAGATGCCACTGGATTATCTGCATTAGTTTGAAATCACTGTCTCTTTCAGAGCTCAAGTTGTTGAAGGCTAGCCTGGTATAGTTGCCATTAAAAAACAAAAAAAAAACAAAACCAAAAAACAAAAGATCACGGGATGCAAGGTTTTGCACTTGGGTCAGGCAATTCCAGATAAGTACACAAACTGTGAGAACTCCTTGAGAGTATCCCTGCTGAGATGGATTTAGGGGCTCTGGTTGATG
>JAOWBP010044592.1:0-20361 GCA_028571105.1 Tragopan temminckii
ACAGCCAAGTTATGTTACCACACATCAGCAAATCCAGTGCACTGAATGCTTTTTTACCCTGATGTTGTAAGTCCCCATTCTGCTTATTACTAAGACTGCAACCTTTTCTTCACATATTTTTCTTTATCATATTGCTCATCAGGTTACATGGGAGGCAAAATGCCTGTCACTCCATACTGCATATAAATGAAGTATACAATTTGTTATGTCAGTGATTACTATTAGATGTCCCTATGAGCTTGTCTGGATTTTCAAACCAGATCAGTCTACCTAACAAAACACTTTACTTTTGCTTAAAAATTCCATTCCAAGTAGTAACAAGTGCCTTTATATTAAAGAAAAAATGAACTAAGGTTGCTAATTAAGTACTTGTTTAAAACCAAACAAGAAACAAGCAAACAAAAAGGCAACCAAGCACTAAGACAGAATAAGCCATTTGTTAAGCAAGTAGTAAGATAACTAATGATATGATAAGATAGCAGAGTCTATAGTCTTCAAGAAATAAAGATTGACACATTTCGGCAGAGGCAATACATGACATACACACTCTTTACATACAAGCATCTGCATAACTAAGTAGCAGTTCTGTCGATTTAGCAACGAAAGCCTTTCTTCCACGAATCTGTATCATAGAATAATAAATTCTGGATTATAATTTTGTTTAAGTTCCTTGTATTAATTCATACATACACAAGCATGGTGTTCAAACAGCAGATTTTATCAGATTGTCTAGTTTATTTTTTTTAATATGGTAGCCTAAATGCTTCTTTGCCTCTGCGAACAGAGGTAGATAACTGGTACACACATAGAAGCTTACAGCAACAGCATCAAGAATAAGTTACACCCCATAGCAGGTAGCAGTATATAAATAATCCAACAGTGCAAGAAACTCCTCCCAGATATAGGAAATTTCACATTCTATAATTACAATGACATACTCACCAAAATTGATACAAAAAAAAAATCAGAGCACCTGTTAGATCCCAGAACCACAGAAATGTTCATTTGAAGTTTATCAGTCTGCGTACTACTTTGTTAATGGTACAGATTATCTGATTGCTGCAGTGAATTACAGAATGAGCATAGAATCACAGAATGGCTTGGGCTGGAAGGGACCTTAAAGCCCATTGAGTACCAACCCTTGCTGTTGAGTGCCAACCTGGCCTTGAGTGCCTCCAGAAATGGGGCACCCACAGCTTTGTTGGGCAACATGTGTCAGTGCCTCACCACACTCTCAGCAAAGAGTTTCTGCTTAATGTCTAATCTAAATCTGATTTCTTTCAATTTAAAACCATTAACCTTTGTCCCAACAAGTGCAATACTGAGCTGAACAGAATATCGCCCCTTCATTTTTTTCTTATAATCAATATTTACCACAGACTAAAAGCCAGGCACCAGCACGCATAGCCATCACAAAAGGGCATTAGAAATGAAAGTGTTAAGAGTAAGCACATTGAAAAAGAACAATTATGGTCATTTTCAAAAAAGAGGAAGAGAAAAATTCAAAGAAGAAATATTCAAAATATAAACAACCCATATAAATAATCTTGGGCAAGACTACCTTTTACTTAGCCACAACACAGAAAAATCTTCTCTTTATACACGTCATTCAAAAAAGATCACCCCAGCCTAAGATTATAATGCATGAACCATATTTCTATGATTTAAGACCCCATTGTATAAATGCTCTCATATTCACACAGTGAACGTTCTAGAAGTGTAGCTTTATCTTCATATAAGAGGGTCAAGAGTAGTTGAGACGTGCCTTAACGATGACTCTGTTTCAAGTAGGACTCCTGCTGTACCTGCTCCATTCTTTGTTCCAGCATCTTTCACTCTGTTATTGCATTCTACCTGCCTTCCCACCTTGATCAAATGGGAAAACTTCACATTTCACTAAAGAGTTTGTTCAACTAAACAAGAATTTACTTCATTCACAATCCTTTGATATCAACAGAATACCTTAGAGTGTGTTTTGGTAATTAGGGAACGTGTCATTCTCCAGCAAAGGCTTCTGTAACTCAAGAACAAGTTCAGAAATGTTTCTACCAGACAGCTCCAACTGCAGCTCATCATACAACTTAATACTGACAAATTTGTACCGTATGACTGACTACATCTGACACCAAAGCCTGCAACTATGCATGCATTTCCATCCAGAAGCCACCACAAAGCTCATCCATGTCAAAACAGCTGCGGTCATCAGTAAGTGAAAAGGTAAAACAAGTGGTGTTGTTAGCTAACATTGACTTACGTACAATTGCTGACCTTTTTTTTTAACCTCGAATAAAGAATCACATCTCCAGCTTTTAGAAGCATATGAAATCCGTCACTTATTTAATACATTTTCCACTTTTTCTAAATAATATATCTAAGACAATAACTGGAGTTAAAAGTAAAAATAACTTGAGGGATAGGTGAACATGTTCACTGTTTCAGAACAAAACAGCAGCGACAGCAACAACCTAAAAACATCAAACTACAGCCAGAACAGGCACACGACATGTATTTTGCTTCGTAGCCTTATAATATGGATGTCATCTACCTACATGCCATCACAGAATATTGAAAACAAAGCTTTTGTGCCTCACAAAAAATATATCAAATTAGATTTTACCTGTATTTTCTCTCTTTTTTTCCTTATAAAATATTAACGAGCTGGTCTATTAAAAAATATCTCTTGACAAACCTCTCCAACAAAGAAAACAAGCACGAAATAATGCTGACTGACAGTAGAAAGCCTCTGTCACCCCCTCCTTTTAACACACACCCTCACTTTTACCCTTGCATGTTAGTAATAAGCCACCAACCAGACTGCTATTCTTAGGAAAAGTGCAGAGTAAGCAGGTAGATTGGAACCCTGCATCTTTTAATTTTTTGTCAGGAAAAAAATTACTAAGCAAGCCTGAAATTTATCAATATATTGCTTGAATTAATGTGTATGACAAATCTAGCAACCAGGTCTTGTTTTACTTAAGTAGAGAGGTAAAAAACACAGACAAAGCACCTGCAAAAGGCTACTCCATCTGGCCGTGTAAGAACATGTCAGACAGAGGGGAATAAAGGTAAGATTCTCTTGGCTTTCTGGCAGCACCAAAAATAGTAGCTTCAGCCCTGAGAACTTGAGAAGTAAGAATACAGGAACCAGAAAACAGCACTTCCACAGAAGCCATGAGTCACTGGCATCGGCTTAGCAGAACACGTGCAGTTCCCATGGAGCCTGGTTAGTGGCCACACTCAGAAGTCATGCCAGGTTGCAGAAATTGGTTTTGTTACATTGTGTGTCCAAGAATTCTTCTCTAACAGTTTTTCAAACAGTTATTTCAAGTTAAATTATGACTGTAAAGCTGTGTCATTCTCATTGTGTGGGAATTTTATACAAACCTAGTAAGGACAACTTTCACCTTCAAAATCTTCTGCTTGTATCTCTGGGTAAAGCTGAGAGAGTGGGTGTGTAGGGCAAAGAAGGCTGTTAGCCCCAAGACAGGCAGCTACCCAATACATTCCTCACACGGTCCAAAATATTTTGTGCCCATGTCACATGAACCAAGCTTTTATCCTTTTTTTCTACATTCTGACAATAAACTAGTGATGAAGCAAGCTCTGCTAGATCTCCACGTCAAGCCACCCATTTTCTTCTGTGACAAACTGGAATAGTTCTCACACAGGAATCATTCTTTCTACGAGTACGGCAGGATCCTCATTCGTGGCCTATTTTCTAGATGCTATAACACACACGAATTTCTATAAGCTGGAGAAGTATTTGCAAAATGATGGTTTTGGTTGATGCGAGCATTGTAAATTCAGATTATTGTTTGGCAGATTATTGCAGTGAGCTTAAAAGACTCAAATCTGATAAGCAAACTCCACCTCTCTGCAAGATAAACCAGCTTGAACAGCTCTCAACACGAGTATGAGTGTTTCAGAGAATCCTTTATACAGTCTGCTTCATATTATATGCCCCAAGAAGGATGAACTTTCCTTAGCTGATTATCATTATCTAGCTGGGAATTTGCATCCAAGAGAAAGAGTTTACTAACTCAGAAGTTTTATCTGAGGTACCTTCAAAAAAATTACACTTCACTTTTCAGCAACTGTGCAGGAGAATATCTTCCATAAGAAAGTCTAAACGTAAGAGCTTAATATGTGATATTGTTCTTAAAGTCTGCTAAAAATTTAACTAGCTGGAATCCAAAACATGTGATCCTAAATTGAGAAGCTGTTAAATAAAACATGTAGGAACAGACTCAGAGCTTTCATTTGGAATTCTATTGTGGCCATTCTATATTTGGAGCTTAAATGTCTCAAGAATTACCTCAGATAACCTATGAAATATCTGCAGGGAAAAAAAGGGCATTGTCTGAAACAAGACATTCATACAGCCTACATGAAGTGGAAAAGTAACGTTAAAAACACGTTTTTTTCTACAGCCCATATAATTTACCTGATTAAAATAAATTTTGTGTTTGCGTTTAGTAGCATTTAACTATTCACTCCAGAATGGACAGCCAGCTGATGGAAAGCATAACAGAGACGAATACTAATGCATGTTGGGGAAAAAAGTTGAAAGGTTTTGCTGTCACACTTAGTTCTTTCTATAGAAAGGCCTATATTTCAGTGTTCCCAGGGCTGAAAAATAACTGCTCCCTTACTGCTCTTCAACTATTCGTGATAAGAACCACAACTGTAGCCACCATTACCCAAGGCTGGTAAATATTGCTCTGAGTTTGCTTTTCCATTATTAGACCACTCAGTTAATTAGTTGATCCTGATATATGAACCAATACATCCGGGAGAAATCAAATCCTGATAGTATGATAGAAGAGGTAACTGAAGACCCACTTTTCCTAATAGAATCTGCATGCTCTGTGAGCAAGAACAAGACAATGCTGCACTTAACTGCCTCTGGTCATGAGCTTAGCAGCTTCCAAAATTGCCTGTTAACTCCTCCCACAAAGGAGAACTTAGTGTTTCAGAAAATACGCTATGTTATAGAAGATGCTATTATATTCAATTTCAAAAATATTAACATGTGCATGCACCTTTGGAACCAATAAAAATGAAAATAAATGCATTAAGATAACATAAGTCCAGATTTCGGAAAAATTGATAGTTATTTTCCCCTGCAGATTTTTTCTTACAGGTAAATTCTGGTGGTGTTTTCAGTTCTATCCCACATCAACTCCACTTTTAATTTCGTGAATCAAAATTCTCTCATTTGTATTACATCAGTAAAACACTTTTTCTCTACAGATTCACACAACTTTTTCATTTCAACTGCTGTTATAACATGCAAAATAACAGTCATTTTTTTTTAACAGTATGAAAAAATTGTACGCTGTTGAAACTATCCAGAGATCAGTGTGAAACAACACTCCCCACTACTAAAATATTGCACAAGAAGCAGAAATCACCTACAGGGCATTATTTAGTTAAAATAGTTTCTTTTCGATATCAAGCTGTCCAGCACATTGACAAGAAGAACTAGAGAGATTTTTTTTTTTTTTTAAACTGCAAATAATTAAGGGTAACTATATAGAATTTAATAAGCAAAGTACATGCTAGTGGTAACAGACATACATTTGGATTCAGTTTCTACATAATTATAATGCCAGATTTCCCTGTGTCTATTCATATTACTCTGCATAATTGAGAATTCATTGTCTACTGAATATTACGTGTAGGTCCATTTATTTTTTAATGAAACCAAAACAAAACAGCAGAAAATGTTCCCCAATATACAAAGACACCTCCATTGAATTTCTTTTTTTATTATTTTTAATTAGAAATACGATATAACAATTGAGTCTAATGTAACTGGCAAGATCTCAACTCATATGCAAATATACTGTTATAAAGTTATGAAAAATATTTGCTACAATCTAATTACCCACTGTGCTTGTCAAACTTGATGCACTATTAGAGAATGTTAAAATTGAACACTGTGCCTACCTACTCAAAAGCAGAAAGAAAATAGATAAACAGAAGAACAACACATTATTACCAGAAACCTGAAGCAATTAAGATTGCAATAGTCAGCCAGAAGCACAATAAAACTGGGAGCTTTACTACCTCAATGTAGCAGCATCAGAAGACATGCAAGATGTAAATTGCTTTAAGATTTAATGAAGGTAACGTAGAGCGCAGTAATACATGTACTTTTGGTGGGGGTCAAGAAGTAAGTAATAGTTTGCCAATTATGCAAAAGTTTAGTCTTTAATTAGACATCAAGACAGAAAAGCACACTTAAGAGCTCAAAAAACATTAACACTGGGTTTTGAAATCAGAAAGACCAGTGTTTGCACAGAAAAGTCTTTTCATATATATATTTTATATATATATATATATATATGTACAGGAAATATACTGCAGGTCTTGGGCCAAAAGCAATCCTAGTATACGTGAAAGATGTGCAAGCTAAAACAGTTATTTTACTGATAAAGGACACTAGAATCTGGCATGGTTGATGGCATTCACTGGCTAGCGCTATCTGAAATTGTGCAATCCAACACAGTATCTCACATTCCTAGTGGCAACACAGAAGTCATATAACACAACAATGAAACAGGACAGCTAAGTTAGCATTCTAGCCCAAAGCAGACTTTAGTGGCCATTTGCCAGAGCTGTTTGTTTCATTTAATAAATGTAAATTTGAATATAAATCATAAACAGTTTTTGAACATGCATGTAGATACAAGCTGCTTTTCCAGAAACAAATCAATGATTTGTTTGAGTTTTAGCCATCAACATAACTTCATAAATCACAATGTTTTCATAGTTTAGCTTGACTGCCAGCATCCATTCCATTAATCGAGAGACACAATACACTTTGATTATAGCATCTGAAAGCTCTTAAGTATGAGGGCTGCTCTGAAACTAATGCCTCCTATTTTATGACATTGGCTGACAACATCAATGTGGTGGGATGGCAGCAGAGGTTGAACATTCCCATCAATATCCCATTACATTTTGTTGCTGTGTGACAGACGGCAGCAGAGGGGCAGTCTGACAGAATGGTGTCCGACATGGAAATGCATATGCAAAGGACTGCCATTGAATTCCTCTATGACTTTGAAACTGCACCAAAAGACATTCATCAACATTTGCCAAACATTTATGGAGGCCAAACAGTGGGTGTTAGTGCAGTGACACAGTGGGTGGTGTGTTTCAGCAGTGGCAATTGCAATGTGAAAGACAAGCCACATTCCAGATGGACACACAGACTGTTACAAGCACGCTGTGCAGGCTCTTGTTCATCACTAGTGAAAATGCACAGCTAATGGTGGTGACTGTTGAAAAACAGTGTTGTGTAGCTGAGAATTTGTTCTATTCAACAATGTTATAGTGCTCTCTGAATCTGGGAATAAATAGGAGGCATTACATTCAGAATGACCTACATAAAAGTAACAAAACTCTTCCCTTCTCCCCACCTTGACTTCCCAGTATGTAAAGCAAGCCCTTCACACGCACAGTCAAGCATATGTCAAAAACCTACTGAAATCAGTGCAACGTAGATTAAATGGTTAAACGTTTGAAATCTCAATCATCTGTTAATTTATAAAAGGAAATGATTTATTTTCTCTTCTTGCATGCAGCAGTATCAGCATGACCTATCATTACTGTTTTTACATAGTTTTTATAATGATGACCAAAGAAACATGGCAAAAAACACTTGTTTTCTCCTACTCACAAACAAGTTAGAGAACCTTCAGACCTTACCTTCCACTTCCCCAATTTTTAAAATCTTTTTCTATGTATTTTAACATAAAAGGTCACATTACATTTGCTTTACTAGCTGAGCACACCTCGAACTACAAATAATGTGACAAAGGTATTTCAGGCGACTGGAAAGAGAGGTTGCAGACAGCATTGCAGTACAACGAGAATTCGTGTCAGGAGGTGACAGCGTGCCCTAGACTGAAACATTTTGCTGATGACTGCACCCTTACAAGCAGTGAGGTGCTCTCAGTCCTGTCACCTCCCACTCCCAGGCTGGTGGCCATGCAGCAGCAGCTGAGCCTGGGGGAGCTCAGCACAGTTGCAGAGCCATGAGCAGCCTTGCCTGCAGCCTCGTTCAGACTGAAGGATGCAGACCAGGCCGGGTAGCCCAAAGACACAGCATATGCTAAAGGGCAGCAATCCTGATGATTGTTCTCCATCAGAACTCTCTCTTGATCATGGGAAGAGCCAACCAATTTGTCAACCCTTATGGGTGGGATTTTTGTCTTTGACCAGCATGGGAATTAATTTGATCTTGGCTCAACTAATTGTGCCTCTAAGCAAGCTGGTAACAGCTTTATTTCAGTGCTCTGGTGCTCTGCCACACGAGACAAATAGCTAACTAAATTTTGTAATTAAGGTGAGTCTACAACAAGATTCACAATATATAACAAATACTTAGCAGCTATCTTATGGAATATCAAATGAACTGTGTGTAGCTTGGGAAAGAAAAGCTTTGTAAAGAACAGTTCCACATTATTAGATCTTCCTATTGCAGGTTCTCTATTATTGGATTTTACTATTTTAGTTTCTTCTCAGGAACTTACAATAAAGTTGTACAGACTACACACTATCATTTAATTGCTTTCCATGTGCGTAGAGTAATACACATCTTGAACAATTAAGACCCAGAGGTGCTGATTACTTTCCACTTCTTTAGAAACCAAGGAAACAGTGAAATAAAACAAGGATTCTTAATGAGACTCATACAATTTAAGACCATACAGTTTGTCTTCTGAAATAAAGAGAACATGTAAAACTTAGTTTCCAACATTAAGTTGCTTAAAGGATTTAAAATACACCTATAAAAAAGGCATTACAGTAATACTTTTGGACTATCAAAATGAAATGAATGCTTTCAATTCTACTTTAAGTCTGCAAGAAAAGTTACTTCAGGGACAACAACATAATTGGTGTTTGTAAGTAATTCTCCCAAGTGATGAATTACTTCTGAGAAAGTTTATTTCATTCCTAAAAAAAAAATAAAAATAAAAATAACTACGTTTTCAACCATTCAGTTAAGCAAACACCAGTAATTTCCCCAAAGAAAATTGGTCTGAGACAAGAATAAACAGTGTCCATTTCTTAATGTTGTAATCTTTCTCTGGAGAAATCCAATTGCTTTTGACACTTATCATTACCACAGGGATCTATTTCTAACAGCAAAAGAGAAACTTTGTTTTTCAGAATTATACATGCAGACAAAATGGAAAAATAGATGGATAAAACAGTGCATTTATTACAGGAATAAGATTTTGAATTTCAAAGAAAGAGAGTTTAATTACAGTTCAAGATAAACTAAAAATGCTTTTCATTTGGCGTTTTTCACTGTAGCACAGAAAAACAGAAGCACTTATAAATAATTAGCCACCCATAATCAGAATGAATCTTGAATTGTTTAGGGCAATTTTAAAGAGCCAAAGACTACTTTAATGAGTAGGATGTACTTTAGTGCAATCTCAGAGACACCTACAGTTATGGAAATGAAAGGGTTATTTAGTGACTCCCCTAGATAGACACCGGAAGCCTGTTGGGGAGCCATCCTCAAAACTGATACTAATGGACACTTCTATTCTATTACCAGTTGGACAAAGGGCTGAACTGACACAGAAGTAGGAGTCCTGTCAAGATGTCCCAGACATATTGCCAGGAGACTGACTGATGTACAGACATTCTAAATCAAAACATATCAGTTGCTGAACCCAAAATTAAGAAACTATGATTTTTTTTTTTAGCTTTAATCTACTTCCAGTTTTAATCTGTTTTCCTACAGAATAGATGACATTCAGAAATAGGTGACCACTAAGAATAGTTTTTTATTACAGTTCTTATTACCTCAAGTTCAAAACTGTTTGATATCAACAGAGACTCTATCAATGGTTATCAAGGTATGCCTAGACAAAGCTGCCTATACAAAGCTTGCATCTTACACATGCATATATATTACATTTTCATTTCTAAATGTTGCATAACTTGTTTAAAAATTGTGAGTTTTTTGTTGTTGTTGTTGTTGTTAATTAATAAACAAATGCTAAGACACACTTTGTGCACATCAGAGCTTTCAAAGCTCATTGTAAGCACTTGTGTTCTGTGGCACGTCAGCCAACCCAGATTCTCTGCAACTAAACTTATTGTACCTAACAATGGATTGAACAAAATCTACTTTGTCCACCTTCACTGTGGTTCTGATCTACCCACAGTGAGGCTGTTTGAGCAATTGCACACCAAGACTGGCTTTTTCTCAGGGAATGCACATGCAAACTGTAAGGAGATTCACTCAGAGAAGGGTCATTCTATGCAGCAACTGATTTACAGAAATTTATTGTTGGTGTGAGATTCAAGGGAAGGAGGAAGGAGAAACAGACACAAATCTACATTCCTCAAAAATTATTCCTCCTTCAAAAAATTATTTGCAAAACCCAGCAGCCAAGGAAGGTTTATTGACTTCAACCATATCCCAAGTAGGTGATTTGCTGACATTAAAATACTGACTTTTGTAATCTGTAGGCATTCAGCTGGGAGAAAGCTGGATGTGCATCAAACTTGGCAGTGAAAAGACTGAGCAGCCAGGCAGCAATGAACAGAAAAAGATTTCTGCAGCTGCGAGGTACTGTAATTAGTAAGGAGCATGCTCCTAGGATACAAAATTAGAACTAGACCATATCCATACATAATGAGAGGAATTTCATGTGGACAGTTTTATGACTCTGTTTGATTTTTGCTTGCTAGCAGATTTTTCAGGGTGTAAATTAACCAGATTGTGGAAACAGACATTGGAGCTGGCTCAGCAGGGTTAATTCTGGCATGATGCTGCATTACCAGTCAGCTGCAGTGCCTCAGCACCACACTCCAGGGACCAGAGTAATTGTGCATGGAATTGGCAGGGAGTCAGGAGCTCTGTTAGCTCCTGATCAGCATTAGCCATTCTAAATAAAGCTCGGCTCTACATAGACAAATGTAGGTGACTCCACGTGACCCTCAACAGTACCCTGAGATTTTTTTTCACACTGAGTGTGCTATTTCCCCAATAACAAAGGGAATGGAAACTAGAATACAAGCAGAAAAAAAAAAGATTTTTGTCAAAGCTGTCCCACTACAGCTTTAGCAGTACACCTTACCCTTCTGTAAGGGTACTATACGCTTCCAAAAACACATAGAAGCAGATTAGGAGGTTAAGCAAATTAACCTGTAGAAGATACAAGACTCTCTGCACTGTCACAGCTGTGTAAATAAAACCTGGAATATAAGCAAAAGTGAAGTGTGCCTTTGGTGTGCCTGCAACTACAGAGGAAAAATGTTTCATGATAATGAGGAGAGTTTACTGAGCATTTCAGAAGTTTATTGACTGCACATTTCCAGGGACACAGAACTAACCCACAGAAATTAAGACAAACCAAATGAACAACTTACAAAAGAGGACTAAACGAAGACCTTGCTGCAACTAAACATAGGGCCAAAATCCATGATTGCTGAGGGGAAAAAAAAATGACGTCATTTCAGAGAACCTGAGCAATCTATGCTTGGTTGATTGATAACTGATAAAAGAAGTTTCTTTAAGAAAGTCAGCAGAACCAGTACGCACTATCAAAATATTAAACTACAGCTGGCCCATCATTTTTAGTGTATTTATATATACACACATTAACGGTGGGAGTCGAGTATAATTGTTAAGCTCAAACGTATCATGATAGATAGTTATTTAAAATATTGCTTGACAGAAGTTACTGCTGCACAGCTTCAACAATAGGTTACTCAAAATCTTTTCCAAAAAGTATACAAAGGTGCACTGAGTTAAAATACCGTGCTGTGTATTTAGCTAGTAGACAGCAAGAAGCTGAATCACTGCACGGTAAGAGAACCAATAGTATTTTAGTCATTTAATTTTCCTCAAAGCATTTTCCCCTTAATGGTAAAATATTGGGGAAAAAAAAATTTATTCTCAGTGCTACCTCTGTGGTTCACAGGAGTTGTAGAAACTATTCACTCTCTCCTCTACGAGCCATCCTCCTCAGCTAAATTAGCAAGTGGAGCCATCTGCCTCCTCCAGAAGCACTTTTCCAGAAGAAAATTGTAACAGTAAAATAACAATCAAGCTACAACTGCATCTGGAAAAACTCATTTCAGACATTAGTCTCTAAAACTCAATCTGATCAATAAAAGCAAAACTTACTGGTGGTGAAGAATGATACAGAATGAACCTGGCAAATTTCACAAAACTGTACTCTAGAGAAACTTCCTTTACTGAAGCATCATCTCCTTTGACCTGGAATAAGAAAAGATGCAATCCACCTCCAGATTGTTGCAGGCAACTGTGCGTTATGTCCTTAGCATACAACTTCCACGTTTGCTATTGCCTAAAGTGGAAATAAGGTCTAGGTTCCGTTTCTCCAAGTAAAAATAAATAACAGCACTACTTAAAACTGAACATGGTTATGATGTTAGATAACCTTCAGGAAATTTTATAAATTTGTCAAATGTTTACCAAGTTTCACTAAATTATTTAGTTCTGTAGAGCTGGAAAATATTTCTAATATTGTTAAGTCTCTGCTGCAATTACTAATGCTGAGCAATAACATTTTACCTATGGAAGGTGCAAGATTTGTACAACAGCAGTCAATGAAAACTAACTGGATCATTCTAGTGAGTTCTCTGCCATTCACTACAGAAATGCAATTTAAAATTTGCTACAGAAAAGAGAGAATAAAGTATTGTTACACTTGGAAAGCCATCAGCAATGAAAAAATAACTTTTTTCTCTAAAATAAGAGCAACAATTAAAATAATATATTTTGCATCTAACTTTACGACCTCAAAAACAGTTCTAGAGACTGATTCTGCCTTTAACTCATGTAATTTGAAAAAATTCAAATAGCCCACTAAATGAATACGCTCAGCTCATATCTTACACTACATATAAAGAAGTGACATCATCCTGGTCACAAATCTAATCCTTGCATATTCTAGCTCATATTGTAATGGCAACATTTAATACACTTTTATTATTTTATCTATATTATTACTATTCTCGTGTCATCCTATGGCAGATGTCTAAATATCTGCATTATAGCCCCAGGCTGTTTTAAGAAGGTGTAAAATTTAGAAATCCATACAGACAGCTGTAAAAATAATTTGGGTTGCTGAATGCACTTGAACAATGGTACACAACATATAATAGGAACACAGAAATTCACAGTCTTTTTATACCCACTATTCTAAGAAAGATAAAGGAACACCTGGAACACTGTGCAGCATCATTAATGCATTTTTTTCAGACCTGAAATACAAGCAGGCGCAGAAGATAAGGTTGCAGTCAAATTCTCTCAGATGCAGTATGTGAATTCACTAACTATTGCTTTTGCTTTTAGCCAAAGAATTGTCAGTACTGAAATCAAAAATCCCACAATGCCACCAAAACGAATTTGAGCAAGAAATGAAGCCATCGGGTTTCTTCAGCTTTAGGAGCCTTGCAAGAACAAGGCACTGAAGTTGTCATTCTTATAAAGGTAGAATCAAACCAGAAAAACCATGTGTAGAAATAATTTTAAATACACTGCCTTCTCATAGTCGCAAGTAACTACTGACTCATCTAGCTATAGTATCTTCTACATCATTCCAAACATTGAGAAGGTCAAAACAAGGGCAGCCTGGTGGTTCCGGAGCACTGCTGTACATGAGGATGACAGAGTAGGACCTTGTTCTTCGCTTCCACACTAGCAAACAGTGCAGTGCACTCTTCCATTGCTCAGAGTATATTTAGTACATTAAATCAAAGCCTCTTTAACTGCCACATTTCAGAACACAGCCACAAGTGCTGTGTGATTAAGCCTGAATTTATTGATTTCCTCATTCTATTATGACTGTCTATACCAAATGCTTCAGCTTATCTGTTATGCAAGCTCCAGCTTCACCCAATGATGTTTAAACTTTATCCTTTCTTCCCGAGGTTGCCTATATTAAAAAAATAAATGCAAACACACGGAATCATACTCTATATTTCTCTCGATCACATTTACTTCATGAGGCCTAAAGAGACTATGAATGACTTGATATTCTACTCATCCCACAATTCAGCGATGGCAACAAGATCAGTTTCTGCACTGAAACATCCCTATCTCACTTTTAATTCTTTTGGTATTGATACTATTGCTTTTAGAATGAAAGAAAGCAGATCATCTCAAAATAAGAGATACAAGCTCCATCAGCAGTTTTCCCATGTGGGATTTTTGTTGTTGTTGTTGTTGTTGTTGTTAGAATCCTGGGAAGACAGAGAGAGCTAGAGACAGGTGAAGGTCGGTAACTGAAAACCAGCTAGACTGAGGTAGCTTGAGATTTATAGGACAGAAAAGAATTTGGAGCAAAGAAAAAGTACAGAAAAGATAACTAAATGTTTTACTAAAGAAAGTAAACCACAGGTCTTTAACTTCAGAATACGAAACACCTACATCATCTCAACTCTGTCAAAAAGATGATTTGTTGTTCATCCCACTCCCAACCGGCAGCATTTTTAGATTTTAAGAATTAGTTTCATTGACACGTATTTTCATACATGTACAGGCACACAAGCAAGTTACTACAGGATAAAGCAGCAGATGAACTTGCAGAGTATAAGCCACTTTAAGACATCTGTCTGTGTGTACATACGTAGCGGTACTATGCAACAAACACACATAAGCCTTCTCAAATGAACTTGCTTAGAGCAACACAGAATGGTAGAATAACTTGGGTTGGAAGGGACATTAAAGATCATCGAGCTCTCTTCATAGGAGAGGTGCTCCAGCCCTCTGCTCATCTTCATGGCCCTCCTCTGGACCCACTTCAACACATCCACATCCTTCTTGTGTGTGGGGAGGCTGGACCTGGGCACGGTGCTGCAGATGGGGCCTCATGAGGGCAGAGCAGAAGGGGACAATCACCTCCCATGTCCTGCTGCCACCCCTGTGGCCCAGGATGAAGTTGGCCTTCTTGGGGTGCACATCCAGCTTTTAGCATGAGCATTAATAGAATTAATAATGTGAACACAATAATATGGGTAGTAATTTAACACCCGGATTTTTTCTGTCTTGCTTTTGTGAATGCATTTATTCCTTTTTTTTTTTTTTTTCCAAAAATCACCATAAAACCTCCACAGTTCCCTCAAAAAACACAAAGAAAACATCTACTTCAAAGTGCTAGAAAAAAATAAGCTCTGAAGATCAGCAAGCGATACTCTACAGCGTTACAATCATTTCCAAAATTAGATTAGATGAGGTAATCTCTAAGTACACAATGAAATATTAGAGAAAATTTTCTCCCTCGACATCACTGAACTGTACTTCTTAGAGTAGAAACTTCTGACTGAACATACTGTTTGTCAGAAAACACCAGTTTGTTGAGTACAAAGAGTTTTGTGCTGGCACCTCTGATTTGAGGAGGCCAAGTCACAGATCTGTTCATGCTGGAACCTTCCCTTCCTAACATTCTGCTCAAAGGCCTGGAACACAGTACCCCGTAAGGAGCTTGGAAGAGCTTCTACTAGCCAGCAGCTGCTTGTGGTAAAGGGCCCAAACAGGGTTTTCTTTCATACTCTAGGCAAGAAGCTTAGAACATCTGAGAATACAAAACAGAACTGGTTGTAAGTGTATTCTGGAAAAGAAAAGTATCCTCAGACCAAGAAAACCCTCACTGGAAGTTGCTGCAGTACTGATTACAAAGTGAAAAGCATTTACATAGTGTACAAAGCAACAAAGACGCTGCACTTACGTACACTGTATGTCATTTCCACAGTAAGATCCACCAGCATAGGTGTCATTTCAGAGCGTATTTCAATGGACTCTTCCTCATATAAACATTAAGTATGGCCAAATCACTCCCTACTACATTTCACTAACAGAAAACTCTCTGTATTCCTAAATTAAATACAGAGAGATTTTGGCCCTTACAGAGGTCTGCTCCATACTGCTGATAGCAGAACTTAATAATCACAGGGTTTACCCACATCTGGTAAATCCATCACCCATCCAAAAGGCTTGTGAAAAGGCAAAACGAGTGTAACTACTGATCTGCGATTTCTCATTTGCCTGCAAAAAACATTAAAATTGTTGCAAAGAATGACGTGTCGCTGGGGTGGAAGGGATTTTGGAAGCAAACTGCACAGCTCCAGAGTTCATTCACCTTACAGAAGTTTGCAGACACACTGCAGGAGCACTGAGAAAACCAAGCTCAACTGGCTACTGAGATAACTAGCTCTAAGCTTTCTTTGTCTTTAAAGAAGTAAACCTAATGACTTTGAGTTTACTTCACCTTTAAGAGCCAACATCATGGAGCCTCAAGCAGTCCTTTAAACAAGACGCTCCATGCTTCAGCATATTCTTTACCAGCCACATTCTCGTGCATCCTCAGAAAATTATCAAACACATCCATCACTTTAACCCAGTACCCTTCCACCACTTTTAAGAGGCAATAACCAGCCAAATTTTAATGTTAGGGTCCTATTACAGTTATATAAATTAAATCTTAATTTCTCCCTCCCTCAATTAAACATGTTAATTTCCCAGAGGACTCAACACCATTTTCATCATTTATTACACGACATCATCATGAAGTGTGCTGTATCCTTAAAGATGAACATAAGTACCTATGTCAGAAATCCTCATGTAATTCTGCTTGGAACTGAAGTTCCAAGCCATATTCAGATGAGAATGTTTCTCAGAGCCACACGCAAGAACACAATTTTAATGCTCCATAACGACAGTAGATGCCAGAAAACATCTCTCTCATCACAGACAATGGAATTAGGACTCTCAGCACAGGAGGTACTTAGCTCACAAATTATCAGACTTTACCTCTGGTTTTTTGAGTTATGTTCATTTAAACTTGCCTGAAAAATAGATAACAATAGAAGCAGGTGTGCATTATAGAGAATCAGAAGCTATTAACAAGCTGCTAAGTCTCTATGAGACCTCAGCCATAATTTTGGTTTGGCATTACTGTGATTGATTCTTAACTTTAATTTTGATTAAAAGTGTTTGATAATTTGCCTAAGTTTTCTATGGAACAAGCCACATATAATAACCATTACAAAGGCTGGAGTTTTTGCAACAGAAATTCAAACAGAATTTGCATTAAGTTTTATAGATTTGTTGAATTTTAAGCATTAGGACAGAATAAGCAGCATGAAAATTGCCTCAGTGATTCACAATTATAGTTACTGTATTTATAATACTGTATTTAGTGACAAAAGTCACTATCAAAAACTTGAAAAGGTGATCAGAGTAACATGGCAGGTCTGGAAAATTACAGAAAACTGTCCACATATTCTCTTTAGCCACATTAGATGATGACTACCTGCTGCCCTTAAAACTTCTCATTGGCCTAGTCCAATTTTAAAGCCCTGGCCTTGCTACAAGGTTACTATTTATTCAGACTCTCCTTGGCTTTCTCTATACAGTAAAGTCAACCAGTTGTTTCTTCCAGGTTATCCAAATCCTTCCACACCTTCTCATCACTTCTGCTGCCCCTCTCTGTCAGAATCCCATCTATTTCTGCCCCGGTTACCTGGTACACGAAGTTCCCAGAAGCTGATTCCAAGGGATTAAGTACCACTCATTTATAGAAGAGCACAGCGTTCTAAGAGCTTCTGCTCCGTTTTGACATTATCTGCACAGCTTTAGATGATTTGCATGTTGAGCACTAATGCTCACTGAGGATTATCAGCGTTCCTCCACCTCAGCACGTGGGTCTCCCTGCAGGGTAATCACGGCTTCTGCAGGTACCGTTCTCTCTCTCATGCGTTTGTCAACAAGTTCCAGTTTTAGTAGGTCCAGGACAAAGGATCACGTAAGGGCAACCTGGACTGAAAGCGAGGCTTGTTGTAAATAAAAGGAACCGTATCTTGTTACTCTTTACAGCTCCTACTTCTGGATGTGCTCAGGGTGCTCTCAGAGTGACAATGTGGCTGCTGTTGTAACCAATGCATCAAGTGCAACAAAGCTCCCCAAAACATCAATATTCAGTAACCTCACCTCAGCGCAACGGCCCTACCTCCACGCTCAAATAGAATCCCATTCTTACCTCCTTCAAGAACTTCTTTTTCACAACGGCCTTTGCTACAAAAGTCTTTGTAATACTGATCACTGATTAACGCCTCTGTTTCCAGAGCGAAAGAACATTACAAAGGGAAATTAATCAGTAGAGTGCCAACTCCAATGCTTTGCGGAACAAAGTATTCTAAAGGGTTGAAAGTTTGTTTTCAGTAAGGCTTTTCTTCCATGCAACTTAAATATATACTGATAGGCCACTGGCACGTAATTCAGGTTAGCATTTAAGCACGATGCTTACTTACAATGCACAAACCAACCTTTTAGACCCCAGTTATCTTAGCTCATAGAGATTTAAGAATGCAGAAGTTTTGCAGTGAGAAGCCCAAGCACAAGCGCTGGTACTCCAACTCCCAGTCACACTATTTCTCTTCCATAGCTGTACACTTCAGTCAGGGTTACAGCAGAACGGAGCACTGAATAATGCAGTGCAGTGGCTGCACTGCTGCAGGCTGCGACACAGAAAACAAAACAATGCAAAGTTGGAAAACAATGTGGGGCAGTAACATGCATAGCTGCTTACACGCGGGCTACAAGTCAGCTTTTGAAAGCAAGAGTGCTTCCCTGTAAAAGATTACACTTTACCAATAGAGCAACTTAATTAATTTTCCTATCAAGCAAGCATAACTTTCCCTAATTTATATCTTCAATGCATTTCTGCTGTTCAAAACTGCTGGAAAGCTGCAACAATTGTATTGCTGTTGAAGATTTTTTTTCCCCAATAATCCAATTAGAAATTATGTTTTGTGCAGCTCATATTGATGAGTTAGAAGGTTCTGAGCAGGAGGCATTTATTTTAGTATTGACATTATTTCTGTATGTTATAAATAGGCAAAAATATATCAAAACAGAAAGCTGGACAAAGGTTGTTATAAAGTCGAGAGCTAATTTAAAACAATAAATGGTGCTGTACAATGCTCATACTGAAGTGCTTTTGCCTTCAGATTTTGATCTAAATGCCACTAAGATATTTTTAATGAAGTTCTTCCTACTCATGCCAAACAGAGTTCTCTCAGATGGTATGGATGCATTTCAAATATGGATGTCTTCATTTTGGAAACACCACTCCACAATCACACCCAGGTGAGGTGAGCTGAACTTGAGCTCAGTTCACCTCCATTAACAACAACAGAAGAGGAAGGGGAATACCACTGAAGACTACCCCCAAATACAGTAGTCAAAAAACAGGTAACCTCCCAGCGTACATGAAGAATGGGGTTCAGCATTATTGGATTCAACAGACTGTATTTAGATTAAGCGGAAATCAACAGGAATTTGTTATCAGCTCAATCCATTCAGCTCAGGAGGAAACTGTAGGAAAGAAAAACAATACTCATTACAGGCACAGAGAGAGAAGAATGGAATAACTCACTTTTAACATTAAAAAAAAAAAAAAACAAAAAAAACCCACACACAAGGGAATTCAATTAAATTGAAAGACAGAAAATGAAAGCTAATAAAATGATTTTTCCATGCAATTAATCTGTGGGATTCATTGGAACATGAAAGTATGACAGCCAAAAACAGTACCAGGAATAAATGGAAGACTTGATGTTTAGTAAGAACTGTGTGAGCTATGGGAGAACGTTCCATGCCAATTAATTCTTCAACTCTCTTTAGGGCTATGTGGACACTGTTTTCCACAAACTCATGTTTGCCTATTTAAATGAAATTTCTCGCATCATCTTCTAAAACATCCAGCCTGATCACAGAATGAAGCTGAAATCCTGCTAAATGCCACCTCTGGATTTAATAATCTCCAAGTAGTACTTCCATTAAGGGCAATATGTAAAAAATCCTATGAGAGTCCTCAAAGAGAGGGGAAGTGCCTCCTGCAATACTGAATCAAGTCATACAAGTCCACTGTTTGAGCAATATTCTCCTTTCTCTGTTCCACCATCTATATTCTGTTTCTCACCTTGTATTCAAGATAAGGCATTCTCCTGCTATTTTCCTAGCATATCGTGAGTCTGCTCTGTTAAAGAGCATTTCCAAAGTTACAGATAAACAAATAGCAATATCAATTGAGTATTTCAAAGGAATGTAAAATAATTGTAGCTTTTAAGCAGATAACATTGCAAAGTAATTCTCTCAGATCAAAGCAAATAAAAAATACGATGAAAAATAACATAGGAAAAAGTTAATTCAGCATATCTTGTACTGTTGTTTGACTACTTTACATTTGGTCTGTTTCTTTAAAATCTCTAATTACCACCAAAATTTAAAAAAAAAAAGTAAAACCAACACTTCAGTGTTTCTCTTGTAGGATGGAGTTTTACAGAGCACTG
>JAOWBP010044602.1:0-20359 GCA_028571105.1 Tragopan temminckii
CCCCCCTGATGGAGCTGTGAGGATTTGGAAAGGCTCGGTGTGGGCCGCGGTGTTTCAGGGAGGCTCCGAGGGGCTGTAGGGCTTGGTGGGGGCTCTGGGGATCGTGAAGGGCCGTGGGGCCGCAGGGGGCCGCGGAGACTCAGGGTGGGATGTGAGGAAGGAGCGCTTCGGGGTGCGTGACGGCAGAGGGCACGTTCCTGTGCTGCCCCAGCTGCCTTCATCCCCAAGGGCTGCAGCTCCCGTGTCTGTGCTGGGAGAGCAGTGCAGGTTAGAGATGCACACACTCGCCTTTCAGCCCAGCGCTTGGACTGTGGGAGGGCTCGTGCTTTGGTGGTGCTGGGTGGGTTGTTGTGAATGTGCCCTCCCTGCAGGGCCTGCCAAGTGCTTGCTGGGTTGCTGTGCGTGTCCCTTCCCTCCTACGTGTGTATCTGTGCTCAGCTGTGGCAGGTCTGGCTCTGATCTGGGATCCCGGGGCTACAGGAGAAGGCCTGAGTTCCATTTCTGCAGGGCTGTGTCACTCGTCTCTGGCTGTCATGGCTTCTCACAGACCCTGAAGGGATACAAGCTCCCCCACGTTGTGGTGGGAAAGAAGAGCAGACTGGCTTGGATTCCTGCAGCATGGGTACCATTGCATATGGTCCTAGGAGCCAAGACAATGCTCAGTTGTATGCACTTGCATTGGCGTCCCTCTCTGGTGAAACCATGCTCCCAGTTTCCATGATTTGTTTTGTAAACAACAGTAATTCTGATGACTTGCCTAGTGGTTATACGTAGTATAATATGTATAGGCTATAGCTATTAAACATTAACTTATGAAATAATTGGGGATTTGTGTCTTTGGGAATTAAAGTGGAAATATTCTGCTGAGTAGCTGCTCGTGGCCTCAAAACCCAGAAATTCCTTTTTAGCAGCTCTGCACCCGCACATGCAGACAGCCCATGGCAGAGCTCAAGGCCCTTGAGTGGGTGAGTCTCACATGCTTTAAAGGTGGCTGGTCTCTTGCTTTGTCAGACTATATGGACCATATATCTTGCTGGTGTTTTTTAGCCACCTGAGGTGTTCATTTGTTCTGCTTAGGCAGAGAAGTGCTGAGAGTTTGAGAATTAAATTGAGAACAATGCAAGTTGGCCATGATTTTTAAAGTGAATTTGCATTGCTGTGCATGGCCACCTGATAACATCTGCCAAGACAGCTGGCTGCTTTGCTGCTTGGAGAAGTGTTCTGCATCAAGCATTGTTAACTGAAGGTGATAATTTCTGATCTATTTATTGTCAGATTCTTTTAGCATCAGTAAGTGGTTTAAAGGGGCTTCCTTAGGACTTAATTACTGTTGAGAGGTTTTAACGGTTGAATATGCTTTTCTAGCCTCTTGCCTTTCTAACTCTGGAGTGCCGAGGTTTGCATAGCTCTTATGTCCCCTTGCTCTCTTTGAATGAGCCGACGCTGCCAACGTAAAGGCTTTTGACATAGAGCTCAGAGGAATCCTGCATTGGAGGATCAGGTTAGGTCTGTGTGAGGGGCTCAAAGCACAGCTTCTATAATGCAAAATCCAGTTACTATTTAACATTTTTTCATCCCTTGGGGGAAGACAGAGCTGCAGATTTTATTTTGGAAGAGTTTTTTCTGCTTCTCATATCACTGCCAGTTTTCTGAAACAACAGCAAGACAAAAGCGTGCCTTGTTCTCAGACAGCGCTATTTGCCCAGTGTTTCCCCAGCTTTTTTTTTTTTTCAATGAGCTCGTAGGATATAATTCTCACTTACATTTCTTTGTTATTTAAAAGAAGGTAATTAATTTGGTATTGCCGTTTAAACATATTGTGTAAAATACGGTTATGATGTTTTCAAGCAGAACCCAGCACTTACCGTAGCATTCACCATAAGGAAGAAGCACAGAGGGTCCTGTGGGGCCATCAGTGCACCAGGAAGTAGCAGAACATCTCGTGAAGATCTACTTGGGGCTAGGCAACATCTTAGCATAAATGCCAGGTCTGGAAGAGCAAGTATGCCAGAAAAGGTTTGGGGAGAGCTGAGAGAGAGAGAATACATGGGATTTTCTCTTTTCCTCCTTCTCTTTATCTGGATAATGTCTGAAGCCAGGCAGGCTTTTTATGTTAACTCTTTTGCTTAATGTGAGAAAGTAATGCTAGGATGAGCTCAGAGGATTTGTAATGGAGATGGATTGAGTCTCTTGCATCTAAAGTGCCAGTATAGATGGGAGCCAGGTTCCACGCCTCTGAAAGCTACCTGATTTCTGCTGGCTGATAAACCTGGTTGGCTAATAAAACTGCCTGCGTGAAACACCGCCGCAGCTACCAAGGACAAACCTCGCTTAATTTTTCTTTAATGCTTTCTTTGACCTGTGGAGACTGAGCTGACCCTTTGCCTCTAGCAAGGTCCCTGCCAAGCTGTTTTGGGAGGGCCGTTAGTTGAAGCAAACACCTGTTGCAGCATTCCTGATCTTAAACACAGTTCTGCTCTTGCCATATTGCTTTTTACCTGTTAGTTGAAAGAAGGGGAGGTAATAGCAGTATTTATGCATAGGCTGAAAATCTCATCTGGGGTTACATAGCACCATCAGTTACTTCTCAAAGGCTTTGTGAGTGGATGGAGCTTTTTCACGTCCCACCAGATGCAGAATTCTCCAGTGTCACCTCGCAGCATTGCTTTAGTCTGAGGTCAGTGCTTCCTGATGGAGCTCCCTGCGAAGGTCCCTGCCAGTGAGGAGGAAAAACAGAGAAAGATGTGTGGTGAAATCATGAAGACAAAATGCTTGATATCTGGAGAGAGGCTGCCTTGCAGAGAAAGCCACAAATCACAGTAGCGGGAATTTACCTTGAGATACAACGTCCTGCCATAAATTGCGTTTTTATCTTCCTTTCTTGGGGCAGCCATCTTTAAAGTGTCACCACTCTATTCAAGGTTGCCAGAGCAAATATCCTTACTGTGGGTTAGTGCAAACTTCTTAGATGATTTAAACTGAATGAATTACAAGGGTATGCAGTGCTGGTAACTTGTTTTTCTCCTGACACTGCTTGTTTGCCATGGGCTGCATGGCTTACATGTAAAGAAAAAGTAAACCCAGTTACATCTATTGTATGTTGTTACCCCAGAGACCTTGGGGACACTTCAGAGGAATGTTTGGGTGCGTGAACCCAAGCTTGCTCCTCACCTCCCAGCCCATTGTGTGCACGGGGCTGAGCCCAGCAGTGCTGTGTGTGATGTGCTGTGGGTGGAGGGACAGATGGGTGGACGGACAGATGTGCTTTGTTTGGGTCATTGCTCCCATGTGATGGGCACGTGGGCTGCTAAAGCTGCCTTCTGGTTGGCTCTCGGCCTCCCAGAACACACCTGAATTGCACAGAGACCTGCAAGTTAATCTTTAACAAAGTGTTAGAAATTAACATGTCCTTTGGGGTGAGGGTGTTGTTGGTCGGGAAATGCTGGCTTGCACCTTGGTTCCTGTTGGAGAAATGGGGTTTCAGTGAGGGGCATTTGTCCAGGCTCTTGCCTAGGAGCCTGTTTTCAGAGCAGGCAGTGATTTCACGAGGAGTATTGCTTCAGCAGCCCACAGGGTTTCAGCAAAGGATGCAGAGGCACTTTACTGAACTGATACTGAGGCAGTTCAATTGATTTTTATCAAAGCATTTGTGGTTTCCATTGAAAGTTGTTGAACCGACAATAAATATGGTGCTGTTACCAGAGCTGCTGCTTTGCTGCTTTGTTTCCCCCACCACCCTCCCCTTTTTTTTTTAATGAGAAAGGTGTGCAGACACTTTTTATTTTCCTTTCTTCCTAAAAAAAAAAAAAAAAAAAAGACTTAAGATCTTTCCTCAGGTTTCACGTGTCTTAAGATTTGTGTGAATCTTAGAACAGCAAAGTGGTTCCTAACCAAATAGTTACATGCAGAGAGAGATTTATGACAGGGATCAACCCATTGTAATGCTGTAGGAAGAATTACCCCATGCTTTGTGGTTCTCATACCCCATTTGCTTTAGTTACTTTCAGAATAAACTTACATTTTGCTGTGCTGAAAGTGAAAGTTATCTTTTAGATGTGTATTTTTATAAGACCGGGGTGCAGCATTCAGAGAGCACACAGTGACCATAGGCTCTGGGACCGCTCACATTCTGTGTTTGAGGGATGCTGCTGGGCACTGAATCATCTCTTTCCTTGTGGATCGCATTACTGCATCCAAAAGGTGATTGCTGGCTTTGCCCATGATGATGAAGGCACAGGATGTGCTGTCCTCAGGGTTTAAGTCCATTTGCACCAAGTGCTGTAGCTGGTGGTTGTTAACCGCCCTGCCCCCGCTGTTAGTATGGAATTGTGCCTGTCGTGCAGAAGAGAGCCTGATAAAATGCTTTTAGTTTTATAGGATTATTTGGATCTGCTTTCACTTCATGATAATGGCTTATGTTGTAAGGAAAATCTCCATGAAATATGAAAATGGATATCTTTGCTTTTAAAGGAGCAAATAAATACTGAGTCACGAGTCTGGAAACCTGGAGAAACTACATATGTGTGTGAAGCTGGATAATTAGTATAATACCATTTAATATTGGGCTCCTAAGACTGGATTTATTTTATAGCCACAAAAGCAGATTGTAGTTCATGAAGGTATTATAGCATGTATTTTTGAGTAATGCAGTTTTATCTCCTCCAGCACAGGACACTTAAATGTCTATTCCATATGCTTCTAATAGAAGTCTGTACGTGAGGGGTTGCAGCGTGAGGACAGTCCGTTCCCAGTTTGATAGCACTCTGTGCATGTGCTCAGCAGATTTTTGAGCCATGTATTTGCAGTACATGTAACTAAAGACACACGGTCAGTAAAGCTCCATGGACTAGATTTCATCCATTCAGTTTTCACCAGAAGAAGCATATTGTACGTTCTCCTTAGCAGAATAAAGAATACCTTTAAATCAGCCTGCCCTAACTTTGGTTTTATAACCCACTCTGGTTTTGAATTTAGCATCCTCCGAAGGCAGTGAAGGCATTCGTTCTATCCTCAGTGCTCGTGGCCAGCAGAGGAGCAGCAGCACGTTTGGCAGAAGTGGCCGCATGGTGACCTTGCATGGGGACAGCCTGGGGGCTGCGGGGCCTGGCAGCCTCTGTCCTCATCTGGTGTTGGACATTTGGTTCTGGGTAAAGCATGTCACGCTTTGGCTTTGCGTTTTGGTCTCAAAATGTGCGCAGCACATGAGTGATTATAAAGCATACACATTTGGAGGGAAGTGTGCTGAGAGCCCCACAGTGTTACAGAGCGACTCCAGAGGCCCAAGTTTTTCCCCACGTCTGTTGATGACTGTGCTGGGTCAGCCTGCTGCTGTTTGCTCCTTTGCAGCCCCAGCTTTCTGCATGGAACAAACTTGTTGCTGAGGCTAAAAAGCCCATCTCCAAGGCCTTGCCTTCTATGTTTGCTTAGTCATTCTGCAGGCAGTGCTGCCCAGTTGTTTTGTTCGCTCTTTTCAGTTACAGTCAGTAAGGGACCTTTTGGAGCTGCTGGTTCCTGAGCACATGGAGCTGGGCTCCAAAGGCTCTGCTCCCCCCTATGCTCTGCCCTGTGGAGCAGGCACTTTGCTGGGAGCGAACATGTTTTACAGAACTCAAGGAGCCAGATCTTGTGATTCAGAAGTACTCTTTCCATTGCTCAAGGAGGGGATGTGTGAATGAATTCAGCTAGTGTGTTGAAAGCAGTGTTCTTATACCTAATGTGACTTTTCTGTACCTGCCACAAAGATAATGGTGAGTCCTATAGTGTAGTAACATAGTAACTCATCTCAAAACCAAGGATGAGGGAGGAAACACGGGCACCTGTGTATAACCCTGTGTGTTTGGCTGCCTCTTGGCACAGCTGTGTAGGCTCTATTTACCATGTGTCTGCATCTATCTGTTCAGTGCCTCCCTGGCAGCTCTCTGCTTGCAGCTTAGTTTCAGGGAGCATCAGTAGGTGACGAGCTGATCCAGGGAGGCCCGCTGGATGGTTTGGTGGCTGTAAGCCTGCGTGCTGCCTGAGAGCTCCCAGCTGCTCCTCGGCAGCCTTCTGGCTTACATTATTTCAGGAAGGAATTCTTTGTTCAAATTCAGGTCAAAGAAACCATGCACAAGGGAGAGGCGTGTATTGGTGTTACAAACAGTGCTGGAACCCCAAGGACTTTGCAGAGCACCAGGTTCTTAGTCTTGAGGCGAGAAAGACTTTGTTGCTTGCCAAGTGCAGTCAGGAATGCTGAGGATTTTTTAACTTGGACACGTCGCATCCTCTGTATTTTCATGGAATACTTCACTAAGACGTGCTTTGTGTTTGATCCAGATACCAAGGACTTCACACCTCTTGCGCAGCTGAGTAAATGCAGAAAAAAATCTTTTTAAAAAATCAGGTATTTCCTGACTTTTTCAGGAACTTTAGGTATGTCTTAGTTACAGTTTACTGCATTTATTTCCCTCTTGGAAGGAAGAGGATGTCCCTGCTTGCCTATATGCACAAAGAGCTACCTTGAGCAGATTAAATGAACTGCAAGCTTCAGCAGCTTTGCCAGCAAAATTGGAAAGTCTTTATTCTGTAACATGCCTACGGGCCAGCAGCAGTTACAGCTCCCCACTGCTTTCTCTTTTCAGACTTCCAAATATGTCTGTTTGTTTTAGCAGAGCCCTTCTACTTAAACTGTGATGGCCAAATACTTACCAAGGTACGGAATTTATTTCAGACATCTGTAAGGCTTTAATTAGTAATCCTTCCCCAAATGTCAAGTGCCAATCTCAGGCAACACAGTGTTAAGGAACTTAACCAGTTAATGGCTTCCTAATTGAAGATTAGGAGTGAAAAACAACATGCAGACTTTACTGGAATATATCCGTTAGAGCAAATTTTGGAATTGGTCTCTGCATTGTGACTAATTACTGCTTGAATGCTGGTTGATGTTTTCCTGATTGCTATAGGGTGCAGGTATGAATGATAATAAGAGGATTGTAGGATAGGAGTTGAGCAAGATCCAGCAATATATTTGGTTCTGGGGTACCCTTATCTCATGTTTAAAATGCTGTAATAAATAAATGATCTTTGAGCTGCCCTTTCTCTACTGATTTTTCTCTTCTAATTAGAAGGATATTTTAGTGAAAGGAGCGAACTCAGACCTTTGTGAAATTCTCCACTAGTACAAATAATGGGAAATCTGAAATCACTTATTAGACAAGAAGTTGTTATGGCAACTGTAAGATGGTTGGCTAATCAGCGAGTGAGATCAGTTTTTATTTACAAGCATAATGAGCAATTAAGTTTGAGCAGCTGTCAGACTTGGAAAGTGATTAAAGTTCAACAAACAACTCAAATGGGTCAGTGTTGAGTTCTGGTGGTTTTCTGACACTGCAGCTTGATCATGTGTGGGCTTTAGCTACTGTAATTAAAACTGCCTTTACAACCCATCTATGCCAGTAGCTTGGCATAGTCCGTGCGTGTTGCAGAACCCCCCCGTCCAGGCAGGTTCTTTAAAGGGTGCCAGTGGTCTTGTGGTCTTGCTGCAGCTGGAGAGGTATTTCACGCATTGCACCCCCTAAAGCATGGTGTGCATGCTGGCGTGCAGAGGCGTCTCCAGGCCAAGAGGAGCCAGATTGTCACCCTTCTGCAGGGCACTCGTTCATAAGAGGCATCATTGTATGGCTGCTGGTCGCATGGGGAGCAACCTGCTGTTTGGAGAACCCAAAAGAAGCTGAGGAGGTCTTGCTCTCTGCCAAAGCAGCAGGGAATGGCCAGGAGAAGCCCCAGCAGGAGAGCAGAGCTGGCAGGGCTTGCTGTCCACAGTTGCTGGGTCCCACGGGCATCCCAAGCAGGAGCAGCAGTGCTCACGAGGTTCCCTGTAGGTGAGGCATTGCTTTTCCTCCAGCATAGCTGATGAGCGAGCTGTAAGCAGAGCTGGGTCCCTGCAGGTTGCAGGAGCTGGTGGATGTTCGCACTGCAGTGTGACCTTCTGCCTGTAGCCTGCGGTTGTCAGAACACGCTGGGTCAGCCCGTTTCATTTGCTGGGATTTGCTTCCCTGCTGCACACGATAAATAGACCATGTATACATGCTCAGAATCTGTGTTCTAGTCAGAATTTTAACCATCCAAAGACCAATATGTTTATTTATCAAGAAGTAGACTGCGATCCTCTGATACATTTACATTGGTTTTAATTTTACCCTGCTGTCGTTTAATAGAGACAGTTACAGTGCAGTGCGTGTGATCTGACTTTCTAGAACTTACATTTTCTATTTATCAGTCTTTTTCAGGGTTACGTACAGCAGTTACACATGGGAAAACAGGACTGTAGGAATGGACCAGGAAACACATTTCTCTGCCCATACAGGGCAGGACTGCTCGCATACATCTTGTTGCCTGGTTTGCTCCCAGACTTGCTGTGCGGATCGCTTGGAAGCACTTAGCTCTCAGCTTTTGCAGGAAGAGTGAACTTGGCTTGTTGGAAGGGGCAGCTGGCACTGGGGCACTTCCAGTGAGAGCGGCCTTGGCAGAAGCTTTCCCTGCTACCTAGCAGAAAGCAGCCAGCTCCCCCTTCTTCCTGCAGCGAACGTTTAGTGAATTCCAGGCACTGAGCTTCAAGCTGTGGAGGTTTGGGAGAATTTCAGTGGGGTAGGAGCTAGCTGCCTCTTGTGCAGCCCTGCTGTCATCTTCAGAGCAGTGTGAAGGAAGGCTGCAGAACTGAAAAGCAAATGGAAGCGTTTCACACAAGAAAACGTGAGCTGTCAGCCCTTGAAAGCTGTGCGTGTGGCACTGCTGTAGTGGTGCAGAGGACACAGCTCTCACCTTTGTAGCCAGGGATTCAGAGGATTGCTGGATATGGGAATGTGTGTGAGACCCATGCTACGTGTGTCTTGTTCTGTTTGTAACACATTTTAATTAGCTCATATGAATGTTTGCTTTAAAATCTGCCTGTAGCATGCTACTGTTAAGGGGTAAACTTGTAACTGCTGTAGAATTGAAAGAATTTTCCTTTTTTATCCCCCTCGCTAAATGTAATTTGCGTTTTCAGTTCATTGTAAGTATGTGAGAATATGAGCAATTGACTTCAGGAGTAACCTGTGGGGAAAAAAAATAAAAATAAAAAATACTGAGGTAGGAGCCTAGTGGGTTATCTTTATTGTATAGTTTGTTTGGAGCAAACAACGTGTTACATGTGAGAGGGTGGGAGGGAGAGTCTTAAATATGGGGATGGATTTTTAGAGTTTGCAGCTGCCATGGATTAAAAATTCTTGGAACATTTCATCCATGAAAGGCAATTAGTTTTGTTTTATGAATATGAAAAGCACGTAGCTTGTAAGTACTGGAGTGAAGTCCCAAGTGAGTTATTAGAACTTGCTTTACTCGTGTAGTACAAAATTAGCCATCAAGAGCTGATAGATTTCAAACAGAGCTCACTGACACACTGATCATCCAGAACTTTGCACAGACTTCTTCCAGTCTCACCTGTACTTGCTGGATGGCAGTTGATGGGGCAGCATGCAGCCTGTTGTGCTGCTGGGGTGTGGCAATGTGATGCTGCCCTGCCTGGCTCCTGTACTCTGCCTGCCCCTCACCGTGCAGCGTTGTACCGCTCAGAGGCATTTGTCTTCTTCACGTGTGGGATACCATTCTTCTGCATTGTTTGATGGTAATGTTTCCAAAAGCTGTTGGCACACTTTGAGAGAAGCTGCAACACTGCTGTTGCGTGTGATTCTTACAAACAGCAAATCCACTGCAGCAGAGCCTTTGGGCATGCTTGCTAACAACGAGGCTGAGAAAGGCATCACCACTTCCAGCTGCCCCTTCCCTCAGATTTGCAAGTTAAAGTTGATAAAATGAATGGAGGCTGTGGTTTGTTTTGTTGGTGTTTTTTTTTGTTTGTCATATATAGGGATTGTCTGCAGTGAGTTGTCTTTCTTGGCAAGAAAAACTTATCAGCTCGTAAGGGATTTTTGGAAAAAAATACTTCTTCAGAATCTTTGGGTAGTTTCCCACTTTCCTTTTTGCTTTCAGTGGGGGAAAGCCAAAGACTTGGCTATTAATTAATTTTATACTTTTGGTGCTTGTTCAGGGTGGCACTGTTTTAATAGCTGAGATTCTCAATTAAAGAAGCTCTCAGAGTAGCTGCTCTCAGTGATCCAAAATCCTTCAGTTCATGAAAACAACAGAAAAATCCTTCATCTAAAATTCAGGTTCTGTCTGAGAAAGTGGCTATATGCCAGTGTGACTGGAAATACAGCACAGTCTGCCTTTTTGTGGCCAAAGGAGCAGTTTTAGGTAGCTGCCCTAGTGCACTGAGTTTAAGCAGCACTGTGCAGGTAAGCTCTCCTAAATGGAGCCATGTTATAGCAGCCATGGTCTAGTTTGGAAGGGCAGATCCGAGGGAAAACATTTGAATCACCTGAAAGGCCTTAAATTATGCTCCTGTGCCTCTCATCTAGAGAAGGATGGCGGTAACAAGATGCTGGAAAGTGCTGCCTGATGGATCGCAATGGCTCAGAGCAAGCAGCTGTCAGAGCAGCGTCATGGGAGGACATCCATCATGAGGTGCCCAAAAGGAGCGTGGATTTGTTGCTCCCCAGCAGTAAATCACGCTGTAAACATCTCCATTCAAACCCACTAAAATCCATTAGTACAGAGCATATCCTTTCAGACCGCCTTGATGCTTCTGATGGAAGGCTTTAGCACACTGATTGCTGATGTGAGCATGTGTTTGTGTGCTGGTTGTGGAGCAGCATTGTGCTCCCAGTGCCCTGAGCTTGTGGTCACACAGGGATGTCACCACGGTCCCTGCTGGGAGAGGTGAGGAAGCACGTCACTGTAGGCAGAATGTCAGGGAAAAGTGGCCCTGAGTGGTGACATTGGCTCCTTGAGCTGGGAGCTGCCAGCTGCCCTAGCTCTGGAGGATAAGTATTTGTGTGCACAGCCAACAGGTTGGCTTTAATGGGCATGTGTTCATGGGAGGAAGTTCTTGTTGTTTTTCTTAAGCTGAGAACGAGGAAGTTGGGAGGATTTCACTTTGCTTTAAAGAAGCAGTAGTCTTTCAGCCATCTGTTTGGAAAGAGAGCTACTTATACACACGTCACGCAGCAAAGCATGCTGTCAGCAGCAACAATTTCTGCTGATGGGGGAACTTCAGAGAGAAGATTCCTTACGAAAGTCATTATTGTATAGAAACACGCTGTTCTGCTCAGGATGCAGTCTCCAAATGCCCTTAGGGACTGTGACTAAAACCTTATTTGTGCCTCAGATGAACAACATCTGAGTGCAGGAACTGCCTGGGCTAGGCTGCCCATCTGTGTCCAATGCGATGACTGTAGCTCTCTAAGGTCAGTCTGATTTTATGAACTACATTTGCATCGAGACCTATGAGAGGTGGTAAACTCAGGCTGACATGCTCTCCTGCCTACTCAGGTAATATTACAAGGATTTCTGTTTTGCTTTTCTTCTCAATCAGGTGATGCTCTGATCCAAGTATAAAGGAAAAATCTCCTTTGTTATACAGCAGCTAGTATTTGTTTAATATGCATTAATCCATTCACCTTGCTTTGCTGCTGAAATTGCTGCACAGCTGTGCTCAATTAATCAGCTGTAGAGTCCTGTTCCTGAGAGGCTGAATTTCTGGGGGATGTTGAGCGATGCCTTTTCTGCAGTGCATCTAAATCACAGGGTGTTGTAACATAGCTGTGAATGCCACGTGCTCTTTAAAAAGCCCCAATAATTGCATGTTACATATTCATCATTGCAGGTAAGTGTGATCTGGGTTGAAGAAGTTTGGCATGCGGGCAGCAGCTTCAAAAAGGAGAAAATCTGGGAGTTAATTGGAGAAGTGACAGTTCCCAGTCTCCTGTGCTTTCAGACAGCATTTGAGCTCAAAACTCGTTACGGTTGCACATATGCGTGTCCTCAGATTCTCTTGTTATTTTGTTTTAATGTAGACTCTGCAGTCATTACAGGCTATGATTATTCATTTATTCAGCCCCAGAAACTCTGGCAAAGCAGTGAGTGGAGGATAGATGACTTCATCCCAAAGAGTTTCGATGTAAGCATAGCTAAAATCAATTGAAAAATCATGACAGTCATAGCGGGTGACCAGTGCTGCAGCAGTACAACCCAAATCACGTTTTTCTGTAATGCTTTGCAGCTCCGATTGAGCCTGTTTGTTCTAGCTGACTGCCTTTTTCTTTGGAAGTGTGAAGCTCAGCATTTTCAGAGCAGTGTGAAATAAGGAATGTAAAAAAAAGGACTTGGAGCAGTGAGGTGGCTAATTGAAAAACGCTCTTGGAGCTGTGCTTTCTTACAAAGAAACTGGCAGTTTTTAAGGAGCAAAGCACTTAAGAGTTGAGTTTTGATCTACAATCTTCAATGAATGACTCACATTTATTTTTTAATAGCAGCGTTTTGATAAAAAGGAAAAAAAAATCCACCCTCCTGTTGATTGTCATGATGTCCAAGTGTCTGTGACTTTTTTAAAAGCAAAAGCAGAGAAAGAAAGAACAGACTGTTAGATCCAGGTGCGTTGTTCTGTTGTGTCGCTGTCTTTCAAGCAGGAACGCAGCAGTGGCCACATGAATGCCCAGCATCTTCAGTCTCATCTTTGTGCAGCTCAGACTGCTGATGTGTCCCCGTGGTCCTCCCCCAGGACTCACTGCTGGTGCCATGTAGGCCGTGGAGGAGCTGGCGAATGCAAGAGTGACAAGAGCATTCGCTTGATTCTTTAATGGTTCTTTAAGGTAAAGCAGTTCTATGAGCTACAGCTCAGAGTAGAGATGTTCTCATCTCATTCAGTAGCTTATCTTCCCTTGTGAGCTGAGTGGAGTGCTTTGTGTCACTTGCAGAACTGGATTTTTTGTTTGTTTTTTTGTCTTAGGAGACCTTTGCCCATTCTGTGAAAGTGTTTTGCTTTGACCTGAGCTGACAGGCCTTGGTTTTTGAGAGCTCTGCTGAGCTGCAGTCCAGCAGGATGGCAGTAAGAACCTGCAATACTGTGGCTGCTTCTGTTTGCTGCCGCGTGTTATGCAAAGTGAAATGTGACACATCTGACAGCTTGATTTTCTAATTTCAGTCTTGGAGCACCACTGGTAGGCAGATGGACTATTAAGAGATAAGACAAAGGTTTCAGATCTGCAATCTTCTGAAATTCCAAGACCAAGCAAAAAGGATGTTTCATGCCACTCGAATGCCAGAAGTTAGCTCTTAGCTGAAGGAGGGGAGGAATTTGTAATCAGAACTTCCTTGCTTTTGGATCTGGGTAACACAGTGCATTAATGTGCACGTTTCCTGCGTTAACAGGAGCTGCTTTTTCATGCGTAATTCTTCCCAAATGTTTGAAGCAGGAGTCTCTGAAGTAACATCTGGAAAAGTCCCAGGAGAGAAAGCTGTGATTTCTCTGAACACAAAGATCTGTTCATTCAGGAGACTCTGGTATTCAGACAGTAACCACCACAGTTCTCCTGTTTTCATGTAATGTGATTTGCAGCTAGTGCAACACTACAGATTGGCCTTTTTGGTTACACAGTACTACAATGACTGTTTTTTACAGATTCAGTTTTTGGAGAGCTTTTTATCCCGTTGTGCCAGTGCTTTAATGTGGGAGATGTGCTGCTGGTACCATGCCCGAGCATGAGCCCTTTTCCTCCTCTGATTGAACACTTTTATCCTGGAATTCCTTTGGTCATATCTCAGAGTCCCTTGTGCTACTGATATGCCTTTCAGTGAGGCTGAGCTTGGGGAGCCGGTGATTTTTGAGCAGTACGTGCAGGGTTTGCACGACATTCCTTCCCGATTCTGCGCCAGTATCCAAAATGCCATTAATTTTCTGAGTCGTGTCTATTAGCTGATTGAGAAAGAGCTTTGAGGAGATGCATGGCTTCTGAAATACTCAATATCCAGTGCAGTATTTATTGGATATTTATAATTCACTGCATTTTGGATCTGCTGGAGGGGGGATTCTCTACAGAAGAGTGGAGACAGAGCAGCTCAACGTTTTCTGGGAATTCAGCTTCGTGCAAAGCTGCTTGTAGCGACCGCTTTCATTAGGTGCATTTCGTTCTTGCAGTGTACATAAAGCTTTATTGCTGTAGAACGTGATCTGCCTTCACCTCCATGCAGTCCTTGCTGCTTAGCAAAACATTTTATTTAACATTAAAAGCCCTCTAATATTAAGAGATTTAAAAAAACAGTTGCTGCATCTGCTCTGCTGGAGGTGGTCACCCAAGCTGCGAGGGATTTATGAGCACAGTGATGCAGAATGAGAGGCTATGCCTTAAACAGACCATATTCCTGAATCTGGGCAGCTGATTTGTTTTCTTAATGTAAAAATATATTTAAAAATTTGTGTGTTCTTGACAGCGTTTGACAGCAGGCAGCGGCTTAGCAATATTCATAGTCTATGGTTCTGCTATAATCACGTCTTAAAAATGATTGTGGAAAACGCTGATCCTGCACCAAGCAGTGCTTGCAGCCCATTCATTCATTGGTCCTGTAAAACCCGTTTAGCTAAGGTTTATTTTGACAAAATGTGTTTGTGGCACTACTCCATGCTAAAAATTGCGATATTGCAGAGACGATAAAGTGAAGTGATGCTGCTGCGGTGCATGGGTACATAGGAACATTGGGCTGTGGTCCCCGATAACCTTATTCCTATTTCTTCCCACAGCCATGGGAGGGAGAGCAAAATCCCTCTTCTCCAGCAACGTTTGGTTACTGCCTTTATTTTTATTTTATTTTTTTATCTCTGTTCTTTAGTGTAAAATATGGGGGAGCCTGTGTGGGTTTAAGACGTACGCTTGTCTTTTGGAAATGAGCTCTTTTCCCCTTGGTAATGTTTAATTCGAACAGGAGTCGGGAGCTAATTTTAGCCTCTTCTTCAGCACTTGCTGCTGTTGTCGTTCATCCTTTGTAGCATGCCTGACCCAGATTTGCTGCTTGCAGCCCCACAGCAGAGCTGCGTGGCTGCAGGGAAGCCGCAGAGGTTAGCATGCCAGTTCTTTGAGCACTGTTACGTACTGATGGCGAGCCCCTGCAGAACCAAAACACAGCAGGCTGAGGGCTGAATGCTCTCCTTTTCCGTCATGTCATGGAATCACAGAATGGTTTGAGTTGGAAAGACCTCTAAAAGCCATCTGGTCCCCCTCCCTGCACTGAGCAGGGACACCCACAGCTCCATCAGTGCTCAGAGCCCCGTCAACCTGACCGTGGGTGTCTGCAGGGATGGGGCACTGCCACCTCTCTGGGCACCCTGTGCTGGTGCTTCACCACCCTTGACATAAAGAACGTCTTCCTTATACCCAGCCTAACCCAATTCCTTTTTTGGCAGGGCCGTGCACCATGCTTTCCAGCTTGTACTGATAGTGGGGGTTGCCATGATGCAGGTGCAGACCTCACACTTGGACTTACTGAACCTCTTGAGGTTCTCCTGGGCCTGCTGCTCAGCCTGTCTGGTTGGCATCCCATCCCTTGAGTGTGTTGATTGCACCACACAGCTCTGTGCCATCTGCAAACTTGCTGAGAGTGCACTCAGCCCCGCTGTCAATGTCTCTGATGTCAGTATCTTCTCCATTCTGAAGGTAGATGACTTCTCACTCTCTGTGTGGATTTTGCACACTGTTTGATCTCAGCCCTCTGTAATTGCCTTCATGGTGGAGCTGCTTTAGCCACTGTGCTGGTGTTGACAAGTCTCTGAAACCTGAATTATCCAGACAAATTGTCTTTTTCCAGATAACGTCCCATAATTACGGCCTGCAGGCATCTCTATCCGCAGTCACAGTGATAAAAATGTTAATGAAAAAACGCTGTTGGTAAACAGAAGAGGAGAAGTGTGAAGTCCTTGGAGCCTGGCGTTCTAAAACAAAATCTGCCTTGTTCTGGGGGACAGATTGGGATGTGATGTAAAGACAGAAGGGTAGCTGGAGAAGATGGTACCTGCGGTTTTGTTTCTGAATTAAGATATTCAGAAGATTTTTTTTTTCTTGGTTATTTTATATTAGCGGGAAAAAAAAGCTTTTCTTTGCCGTATTTGGATGCCAGACATCCGTAGAAAAACCTAGACTAATTTGGAAGAAAAGATCCTGTTTGCCATGAAGGTCTGCTTTTTGGGTCTCTTTGGCCACAGGCTTCATCTTGAACTTTGCAGCCTTTCTGCATGTGGGTAGAGCAACACAGGGTTTGAATGCTGCAAGTGAGAAGTGTGAAAATTTCATGGGCTGTTCTACGCACTGCTAGACAGAACTGTATTGATTTAGAAGGAAATCCCAAAGAGGAAATAGTTCTTGTCAACTGATTATCTGAAATTGTGGTTATGCTACTCTTGCAGTCACCCATGAATGACTTCCAGCAGCTGTGCCATAGGTTGTTCTTCATGTAGAACTTCCAGGAAGGTGGTCTTGTTAGTCTGGGGGAGGTTTTCCTACCTCATACGGTGCGGTATCTGAGAGGTTGGAATTAGCTGACATTTTCCTACTTTCTCGGCAACTCAGGAGTCTTTGTGAAACTGCCCATCTATGTGGGCTGAAGGTGGTGAGTTTGTGGGATAATTGATTCTGCCTGGAAACCTCTGTGCTCACCCTTAAACCAGGAGGGAAGGTAGGACTTTGCTTAGAGTCAATGGGGGAAGATGGGACTTGTTTATTTCTATTTTTCTTTTATTGGACAGTTTCAGCTGAGTCACTGAAGATGGATTGAAGTACCTAATCAGAAAGGTGTGGGGAAAAAAATATATAAATGTTTTATTTTCTTTTCAGAAAAGGCCACAGATGGCTCTCTACAGAGTGAAGACTGGACACTTAACATGGAGATCTGTGACATTATCAATGAGACAGAAGAAGGGTATGCACTACTTCAGCAAACTTTGAAAGGCTCATGAGCAAAGTCACCTCCAGTTGCATTCAGCATGTGAGGAGGTGCAGTGAGTCTGGGGGCAGGTGCTTGTAGCTCAAATGCAGTTTACGTACAAATTGTTTGGTTTTCCTCTTCCTTTCGCATTTCAGAGAAGCCCTGTAAAGTCCAGCATATTCTATGCTACATGTCTGCCTGGGAAGGCAGGCATGAAAAAATGTCTGCTTGGAGAGAGTAACAAGTTTGTACTTCAGGGGTTCTTGGTTTCTGTAGATGCATCTCAGTGCTTCAATGTTATTATTTTCAGCCATTTAAACAGAGAAGCTTCTTTGATGCATTTCCTTCAGCATCAGACAAGCTGTGCTTCTTGCAGTTTGCAGGAGAGCCTATGGCTGGTATTACACTCTGGGCCTTTTTCTGAGAGCTTGTCAGTCTTTCTTGTTTGATCAACGTCTTGCTATTTTGGCAGCCTCAGGCATTGCTCTGCCCTTACTATCTGTAATACTTTGTCTTTTCACATAATTCTACATGACCCTAGTTTAGTTGTAGTCAAGTTATCTAAGATAATACAGATGCGTACGTCCATCTAGGAATGATAAAGGATTCTTGTCCCTCAGTATGGCATGTGAAAAGTATGTGAGCTGTCTTTTTACAATGGTATGTTTCTCCTTCAGTCCAAAGGATGCCATTCGAGCGCTGAAGAAGAGACTGAATGGAAACAAAAATTACAGAGAGGTCATGCTGGCTCTGACGGTGAGTGGAGGCAGGCTGGAATGCCTCAAAAGGGCAGATCCCTTTTCTTTTGTCATTTTGTTTTTCCTGGCATTCTTTTGAACATTCTTCTCTTGTGAATGGTCACTACTCTGCCCTTTTCTCTTCAGTTGCCTCCACATTTTCTTGAGGAGAGGTGCTGGAAGCTTTGCGTAGCAGTTTTCTAACTCAATTGGTTTCTGCTTTTGTCTGTGCGCTTATCCATCCTAAGTACTGACAGAGGAAAGTCATAGCTCAAGTGAGTCCCTGCCCTTTGGGACTTTACTACTCTCATCCCGCTATGTCAGGCTGTTTCTCCACTCCCAACTGTGGGCATATTTGCAAGTGGAAAGTATGGCACTTGCCATATTTTCAACTTCCTAAGTAGCTGGTGTACAGTTTCCCTTGTGAATGGATCTCCGTGGGAGGCTCATATTAATTTATGCTGATCTAATTTTGCTCAATAAAGTGTAAATTATATTCTGTGCATCTGCTAAGGTGTGAGATAATTTTCCAGTGACCTTTCCTACTGGGGAGAGCTGGGGTTTCCTGGATAATGCAGTGCTCCAAAAGCGTGATGCTGGGCAGGCTGTGCACCACAGCAGTCTGAGGAATGAGCAGCAATAACGAGATCGAGTTATACTGCTGTGGGTAGGTGATCTGTATGATTCTTTCACAGAGCTCTTGTTGCATCTCCCTGATGAAGCGTGACTGTACTTTCTGTCTTCGTGCCATTTCCTGTGCGGGATTGTCATTTTGACAGATTACCAAGGACCAAACCATGAGATTATCCATTGCGCGGGAAAGAGCAAAATTCATCAGGAGTGAGTCCGTGTCATCAGAGCTGATGAAAGTGGCTGAAGTAGGAGAGCAATTATAGACTCCTCAGATAGAGAGTTGCAGCAGTTATTAGGCATAGCTGGAAGGAGAAGTGACGCGTTGGATTTATCTCCATGCTAATCATGTTCTTCAGAGGAAAATCAACAGCTGTTCTTCCATGGCAGTTGAATGGCAAGTGGAAGGTGCCTCTAGCTAGGTTGCAGGGGGAAAATGTGTCAAAGTATAACCTGCCAGAGCATTCACAGGGGAATGTTTTGAATGAGTGAAGATCATTCACCTGAATTCCCAACCCAAAAACATGACTTGTAGCTCAGAGCAACTGGGTCCAGCTGTGTCCCAGCTACATAGAAAATGCTGGAGTGCCACAGTGTGATAATATCTCACAGTGACAGGATGTCCTCTGCCTTACCTGCTCTGGATGTGATGCTCTGTGTTTAGCTGCTCAGCTGTGCAAGTTGGAAAGTTCTGCTTTAGAGAGAAAGAAACTTTATATTTCTTTGCATTGAAAATAGGCGAAAGTAAACTGCAGAAGTGTCCAATATGCTAATGATAGGAAGGTGAGAATGTGTGTGTAGGAAGGAAGCTTTTTGACAATATTGGAGAAAAAAAATGAAGAACTGAGAATATAAGAATATAAAATCTTATAATCTTTTCTTCTGTCTCTCTCTCCCCCATTTTATTAAAAAAAAAAAAAACAAAAAAAAACCAGAAACCAACCACATAGCTGCTGTGTGCGTGATCAAGCTTTGCTCCAACAACAGATGTTTTTTGTTTGTGTGTAGGTGTTGGAGACCTGTGTGAAGAACTGTGGCCATCGCTTTCATGTCTTAGTGGCAAACCGTGACTTCATAGATGGTGTTCTGGTGAAAATCATCTCGCCCAAGAATAATCCCCCCACCATTGTACAGGATAAAGTACTCGCATTGATTCAGGTACACAGCTTGTCTGTGCTTCCATATGTTGCTGCCTGAAATAAGGACTGTCTGCTGCAGTGCTACGCATCGCTGAACACGCTGTCATCATTAAAAAATGTGGCAAGTTTTTATATGTAAAAACAAACAATATATCCAGATTGGCAGGGAAGAGCAGACATGCACATGCAGAGAAATTGTATCCAGGGAGAAACGTCTGGATTCTTGATTCTTGTTAGAAAGATAACTCTCTACTCTGAAACAAGAGGGCTTAAAGATAAGTGGGTTGCTTTGCAATTTAACAGTCAAATTTAGAAGCTGCAGACCTGCTTCTGTGATGGGTTTGTCATTAGAGGCCAGGAAATTTTAGAGCTTTTATTGCCATTTGAAGAACACTTAACCTTCCTATGTCTGTTTCCCTGGATGGAGCCATTTCCTTCTTTTACAAAGTATTCTGAATTCCTTTTAAAGATGGCTACAGAAAAGTTAAGAATGATACAGGAGATAAATGGTTTTGGTGTTCCTTCTCTGGTTGTTCTGCAGTGAAAGTGCACTGTCAATTCAGATATTGGCCTGTCTGCCACTTTTCCTTCTGTGCAGCTTAACAATAACCAGCCATGTTAATTTCAGAAACCATTAGCAACATGAGGAAACACTGGTGCCTGCCTGGAGGAGATTTCACAATTATAGGCAACTTTATCACTAAGCTCTTACAGGCTACTGCAGATACCAGAGACTAAGAGATACTGCATATTCAAGATGATATAAACCTGCTGCAATATTTCTTGTGGGATGGCATTTACAAACAAACAGCCTAATTTTCCGAATATACTTCTGATTTCTGTGGCTAAACATGCAGTTGAATTCCGACTGGTGTATTTGTTATTTGCATACGCAGGCAGGACATTGTTAGAGCATGACAATGTAAATAAGTGGTTTCCAAAAAGGAAATAGGTGGGGTGGGGAGACAGGGTGGGCATTTCACTGGGGCACATAGAGTCCCTCTATTTCTGGTCTCTGATCTGATCCCT
>JAOWBP010044619.1:0-20357 GCA_028571105.1 Tragopan temminckii
TCTCCAAAAAAGAGTAACATCTACTGTAGCACTGCAAAACTATGCTGGCTATTTGCATTTTGCAGCTCTGTAGTTGTTTTATTACCTGTAATTAGAGTGCTAAGACAAATATTTCTTTGAATCTGGGTGGTTAAACTGTGATGAAAATTGTATAATACTCTGAAAAATTAGAATATTTTAGTCATTATAGCTGCTGCAGGACAGACTTAGGATCTACTACTGAAACTGTACTGTGCACGAGTAACTGCTTTTTTGTGTGACTCAGTTGCTAACTGTTTAGCTATGATAACCCTAATATTTACAGTTTCAGAGCCTTTCTGGGATCTGTTATTTTTACACTGGCACATACAAAACTTCTTGAATAAATCTTGACTGCAGACATAAGAGATGCTCTTCAGCCTGTCTGCAGTCAGTGTCCAGTGTGATGTCTGTGGCTGCTGCTTCACCTTGCATGAACTGACTCAGAATGTGACAGCAGTGAGTAATGCAGCTCTCAGCTCTTTCAAACTTAGATGCTCTAGAACCTGCTCAATTTAAGCTACTTCAATATCAGATGCCTGAATATGGTCATATTGCCTGCCGTTGTCACTGAAAATGAACCTACTGATGTAGGTTCTGGGCTACGGCTGCCCAGAATTTGAAATATTTGAAAGAGTTTTTGGAAACGACCCTGAAAATACAGCTACTTATATTCTTTTTCATGAAGAATTTTAAGTATGGAAACTTCTTATTCCATTTCCTGTAACACAGTCATTTCTCTAGACCACTGATTTAAGGAGAAAAGCTTATCCTTCTTTCCTCTTCTCAACCTCTGAGGAATTCATCTTCTTTTCAAGTTAACAGTTGAAGCACCAATGCAAATACGAGGTATGTACCTGTGTCTATTAGGATATAAATGTATGTTTTGTGCTCCTGAAAGCCATTATTTTATAACAGGCAATGTTAAACTTAAATCCAAGGTGTTGTGAGTGCAAGAATAAACACAGGTGTACAGTAGCATTTCAGTTGTGATTTTGACAAAAGGTGATTCTCTGATAGTTTACTGATGAAAAGGAGAATGAAAGAAGAATTGCACCTCAGTAATTGGAGCAAAACCTCACTGAGATCATGACACAGCCCACTGACGTGTGCTGATCACACAACCAGCTATATTTCTTCTTGCATCAGCCTCTTCTCTTCATCTTGGCTGGGGCCAAAAAAAAAAAAGAAAAAGAAAAGTAATTGTAAAAGACTTGAAGAAAATGAAAAGATTTTCCAAATCCATGTGCATACTGTGGCCAGATAAATGGAGTATTATTCTAGCCCAAATTTTGTTTGTGAGAGGTCAAAGATAGGTGAGATTTTGAATGGGATTTCTTCAGTCCTGGAACCTATTTTACTTTCTTGGGAAAGTAAGACATTTTGGTGACATTCTTTCTTTCTTTAAGCAACAAACAAACAAACAACAAAAAAAAAAAAACCACAAAAAAACCCCAAAACAAAAAACAAAACAAACACCCCAAAATAATAAAACTCCTAATCTGTATTTTTAAAAGCTTTTCTTCTTAATTAGGCTGTTGTACACATACTTCTCTCAGTGACAGAGATTTTCTTGTTCTCTGAATATGAATCAACACTTCTAGTTATTCAACCCATGACAATCTGGAGGATATATACACTGACATAAGTGTATACAGAAAGGTATATATCTCCTATTATGCAACCTGATTTAGAAAAAGACCAGCGAGCTGTCAGAAACAAATCAGATCATGTCTTAGGCAGGAGCTGGAGCTTTTGGCTGCTGTAACTTTGCACCACTGCAGTAGGCCAGGATGCCTCCAGCGTGTTTGGGTACTGCACTGATTTCAGTGTGGTATGGAGAGAGCCTCCCCTAAGAGGCTGAAGAGCTCTTTATATTAACCACTTTATTCTGAGTACAAGGGCTCTGCAATCTCCTCATTGCTGTTCTGCCAACAGGATTTTTTTTTTCCTGCATCTCTACAAATCAGAGGAATCAGAGGAATCAGAGAAATCTCTTCTGATCCCAGTAATGATGGTGGTATCTATAGGCACTTTATTGTTCTTTATTACAGAACACAATCTATCTAAAGTGTTTTGAAAGTTACTATGAACACTGTAAATTCAGCAGTATTTTTGACCCAGCACTGACTACACTTATATCTACAATTTTATACAAGAAGCTCAGATTGCTGTTATGTTTCATGTTAACCACCCTGTTGCTTTTAAATGGTTTGCAATTAGTTTGACTGAGATATAAAACAGTAACTAATAAATATAATGAACTTGTCAGTCAATAGGACTCTTTCTCTCCTTAGCTGATAAATGATCTTCTTGTTAAGAACATGTAAGTTCTTTAAAGTAAATAAAATACAGAACGTTTTTGCCTCTTTGGATCACATAGCCATCAACCATTATCAAACGCCTTATTCATCAAAAGCAGAAGAATTGTGCTTTAGTTACCAACACGCATTTAAACATAACTGGGACTAAAACGTCCTCTTTAGTACCTTTGGGGATACATCTGCTGCTTGACCTCACCGTGTCTTTTTCTATATTGAGATAGGTTCTGATGTTTTAACAGGCACAATATTGCAGCTTCACACTGTGACATAATATTTTGCCTTCAAATACATACGCATAGGCAACACAAGGGAATGTTTGTTATCTTCTACATGTAAGAACAAGTGCAGTGTAAGATAAAAATGGAAGCAAAAAGCTTAGGGAGTAAAATATGTTTTTTTCCTCCTGGCTTTTCCTGAGGAGGCCACAGGAAAAACACACAGGTTGTTTGTTTGCTAGGTATCCAGGCTGCCAATATGTACAATGGAGAGAAAAAATTAAACTTCAGGCAAGTGTAGAGAGAGTTCTGAGGCAAAGTCTGATTCCCCAGGGTATTTAAAAAGTTTCCTCGCCAGACACAAAATAAATTTCAGTCTCTATGTCCAAAATAATAAACAGTTCTGTTGACATGACAGATCTCAGGTTTTGTCTAGGAGATTTTATGAGATACATGTAGCTGAAAATGAGATTTTTCTTTTTTTTCTTTTTCTTTTTCTTTTTTTTTACAAGAGATATCAAATTGAAACAATACAGTACTAGGAGAAATGCAAATTGCATTTTGGAAAGCAGAAGTTTCTCTCTTATGGCAGAGGTTTGACATGAACTGTTCCAGTGATGGTTGAGTGAGCATGCTTGAACAAGCTTGTCTCACTTATTTCATCCCGTGTACTCTTGGTTGATACTGTTTCTTATTTTCCAGCCCCTTCTCCACAATTTGTGTGTGTTTAAAAACTGTTCGGATGGGACATATCAGGGACATGATTTAGCAGAGGGTTATTAGAGTTAGGGTAGCATGGTTAGGATGCGGTTGGACTTGGTAATCTTAAAGGTCTTTTCCAACCTGAGCAATTCTGTGATTCTATGATTCTTTCTTTTGAAATAACTGCCACTAAAAATTCCAGTTCAGAAAATTTCTAAAGATGTATATACTCTCACAACATTTGAGTTCTATTAATGTATGGCAGAGGTGAAGAAGTGATAGAGGTGAGGTGAATCTGATACTTACCTGCATCAGAAATAATCAAGGAACTGTTATGACGTATGTCTTGGTCACCTATTGTCCAGCTGCACCCACATGGTGAACGCCAGCTTTGGTGCTGGCAAGTTGCACAGTCAGTATTAACATGTCCTTTGGTGGTGGCTTGTCCTGTGAAGGGATGTACTGCTTGACTTGGAGTGGTAGTAGGATCTCTGCTTCAGTTTGAGGGAGAACATTCAGCTCCACTTGCCTGACCCTGCACATGTAGCATGGCTCAAGGACCTTCCAGATGGTCACCCCCATCCCATTTGCCTCAGCTGACATCCTAGTAAGACCATAACTGTGCCCACTGTGTTTGAAAGCTCAGTTTTGAGAAGGTAATCCTGGTTCTATCACGAAGTCTCATAAATTAAATTGAAATCAGTCACATTTATGACTAGCTGTTAAAAAGCTGTAAGTGTTATGAATTTATGACTCTGTGCTCATATTCAGCTGTTCACTGCTTCTGCTTCTAGGTCTTTTTCTCCTATGTGGGATAAAATTTATATTTGTGGGTGAGATCATTATAAATCTTTTATGTACCACAAGTGCAATTTTAAATGTTTGCAGGCATGGAGAACTGTGCCCATGAGATATCAACTATATTTCATGGGTTATTGCTTCATAGAACTGACAAAAAAAGAGCTTTGCAACTAGTATATGCGCACACACACATCTTAAGTTTACATGTTTGACCTTTAAAAGCTGGTAGGCAGCATGAAATGTGTGATTTAGGAAATAAAATGCTACACAGTTCATATTTTACTTGGATGCCAGTTTGCCATGTTAATGTTTTTCTTTAGCAAAAACACCTTCTCAGAAGGCTTGCCCATACTCAATCCTTCAAGACATCTTGCTGATTCTAGTTACAATTGGACAAGTTCCTCGGGACTAAGTGTAGTTTATGTACATCTCTGCATAAATCAGTGATGAAACATGGGCCAGCAATGAATATGTGGCTTGCATTTCACACAAGGCTATTGCTAAGTTCTGCAGCCTTCACACTGAACTTCCTATCACACTTGTTAGAGATGATGTATTCAAAGGTATGAGGTACAGAAGAATACAATTTGCAAAGAAAATAATTATTTTTTCTGGATGGAAAGATGGATGGGACGAAATTATGGTGCTGGAACTGTGTGACCCGTCAGTAGATGACAAGCTGTTAGCTAGACTGTGAGGTCTTAACCTAAAGGAGTGTTTGGCAGAACTATTTTTCAATGGAAAACATATTGGGCTTGGAGCTGGGAAGCCTGGAGTTTCCGGTTTTTGTAATTTGACTACGGGGACAAATTGTTTCACTTCTTTGTGACTTACATAGGCATAGGTTTAGAAGGGGAAGGGAAGATGGAGGAGCTTCTATCATCTCCCTGTTTACTCCCGATTGCCAGTTACCCAGTGCACAGTCTGCTGGGCTCTCTCCTGCTGCCTGGCTCACGCCCCCTGTCTGGGAGTGCTTACCATGCTGTGTGGAGCAGGGCAGAGCCATCCTTGGAAGTGTATCGCAGCTGTGCTGAGTACAGGTAACATGAGTTAGCATCGAATCCTAGAATCCTAGAATCCTAGAATCATAGAATGGTTTGGGTTGGAAGGGATCTTTAAGATCATCTAGTTCCAACCCCCTGCTATAAGCAGAAATACCTCCAAAGTCCCATCCAGCCTGGCCATGAACATCTCCAGGGAGGGGGCATCCACAACCTCTATGGGCAACCTGTTCCAGTGTCTCACCACCCTCGCAGTATAGAATTTCTTCCTAATATCTAGTCTAACTCTATCCTCTTCCAGTTTAAAACCACTTCCTCTTGTCCTGTCACTACATGTCCTTATACAAAATCCTTCCCCTTTAGATACTGGAAGGCCACTATAAGGTCTCTCTGGAGCCTTCTCTTCTCCAGGCTGAAGAGCTTCAGCTCTCTCAGTCTGTCCTCATAGGGGAGGTGTTCCAGCCAGCCCTCTGATAATCTCTGTGGCCCTCCTCTGGATCTCCTCCCACAACTCCATACCTTTTTTGTGTTGGGGGCTACGGAACTGGATGAAGTTCTCCAGGTGGGGCCTCATGAAAGCAGAGCAGAGGAGCAGAATCACCTCCCTCGACCTGCTGTTTACATAAGCATCCACATCAGCTCCATCCTATCATTCAATTCCATTGCCCATTTTGGAAAAACGCACTTTTGAGTTTGAGACTTTCTCTCACTTTGTGTTACTGCTTTGATGTACAGTGCAAATACAAAAAGTAAAGGTAATTTGCTTAGGTCCTTGTGTCCTTTGTATCACTATGATGAGTTGGGGAAGCATCAATTAGGTCTACAAAATATTTTTTCATGTTTCATATGTGAATTTCTCATGCATTATATTATATGTTTGGCAATTTTCTTGTTAGTTTCCTTTCTGAACTCTTCAGATTTTCTTATCTTTTTTACCTCTGGGTTTATGCACTGGATGCTCTGGTATAACAATGAGTAAGTAGGGCACATACTATTGGTTCCATCCCCTGAGTTGAGTGACTGGAATTTTGATGAAGACAAGAGGTGTCAAGATGGTAGTGAGCATGTTACCTCAAGATTAGCACAAATGTGAATGTAAATGTTTTAATGTAGATGTGCAGCATAATATAACTATTTAATATTCACAAAGCACAAAGTAATTTCATTCATAGTTTATTTTAACAAATAGGCACAACCTTCTTTAAAACAACATTCATCCAGCTTCATAGTGTGCATCAAAATTTGTCTGAATTGTTTATGATTGATGTGGTCATCCTCTTATGATTCCTTTGGGCTAGATAGAAATAGAAATGTAGGGCAGGAGTCTCCATTACTGTGCAGCTGCTTTTCTATGCACTGTCAGCATAAACTAACACGAAAGCTGGAGGATCTGGCTCAGCATAAATGTAATTTTGAGATGACAAGCTGCTGTGGAGCACCTATGTTTCTCCTCCTTAGTGTTACAGGGATAACATCCCACGGCTTAAGGGAGAAGGGAATCAGGAAGACAACGTAGTGTCTTCCATATTGACTGCTGGCTGCAATTTTAGTTCAGTGTCTTACAGCTAAGCATTAGCTGGAACAGCTTTTGAGCATTTCTGATGTATTGGAAGGCAAATGGCCCTTTCACAAAGCATTAACAAGTTCAGCAGGACTCAGACGTAGCCAGTCAGTCAGCAAGACTCAGACATTTCAGGGCCATAGGTCTGAACTGTAAAAAAGCATGTAGGTATCTGAAGGCTCATATAACAACCCAATGTGATTTTCCAATAGGGTGTGTGACTATAGACACAGATTTTTGTGAAATGGCAAAGCTCAAGCAGTGTATTCTACTACACCTGATTTCTGGAAGTGACATAGGAGCTTATTTCTCCCTTTTTGGTGATGCTTGAATCCTTATTTGTTTGTTTTTCAAAGTGGAGTGCATCTATGGAACTTTGACTGCTAAGGATCTTAGAAGCTTCTGAAAACTGTTCTCCAGACTGAAGTTTGTTTTATATCTTTCTGCAACTGTGATCTACACTGACTGTCTGCAAATGTCCAGATCCCAGGGTCCATTCACTTTCTATTTTGTGGGTAGTTACATGCAGAAGGGATTTAAATACTGGATCTATTTCTGGAGGGAAGGAAGAATGGTTAAAAGAAGCAATGTTTCAGTACTTCAGCAGAAGAAATCTGTCTTTGTTTTTATTGGATGTATAGTTCACTGACTTAAATATTTCTAAGGGAAATAGATATTGCAATAATTATTTTACATCAACAAGTTTTGCCTCTTTATAGTTTTTTTTCTTTAGTAATCTGAATGTTTAAATGAAGTTATTCACTAATCTGAATGTTTAAATGAAGTTATTCAGCTCTTAATGTGACTGTGAAGATTTAAACAAACCATTGCTTTCCTTAATCAAAGTACATTCTCTAAGCCAAGTTCACCAGTACCTGTGTATTTAGGAAATTGTACAATGCAGACAAAGTTTGCTATTTTCACTTCTAAAAAACTCACAATCCAGTTAATCTGACAAAAGAAACCTTTGATTACGCTACTTACAGAATACTGCTTTTTGTCTCATTAAGGCAGAGAAGGAAATAAATGCAGAAATGTGTCTGCTATATTTCCACATTAGCAATCTGGTGAAGGAAACCATGATCCTAGCAGGTGCAAACACTGGACTCATGGGCTTATGTAGCCTCATGAGCCTTTCAAAGATTTCTCACCTCACTGATCCAAAATAAACCTCAGTGCTTTGGAAAAATGAAAATAAGCAAAATGCTTTATGTAGCATAGTTTAGTACAGGAGCAAACAACAGGAAGAAAAAGGGGGGGTGAATGGGGTAAAAAGGGTTATTTCTGTATTTTGGCCATGAATTTCAATTCCTTAATGATTCTTCTTTTGGAGTTGACCCTTCCTTGGATGTCCACAGTGCTGGATATGGTAATAGAAAAGCTACTGTTTAACTACTAGCTGCGGCCATGGTAGTTAAAATATGATTTGCCTCTCTACTACATAATTTAACAATTATCCTAATGAGCATTGCGGACACTAACTCCTTACCACTGCCTCCTTTTAACTCAAGAACAGTTGCAGGTTTCGGTTCTTGGCCACTTTTCGAGGTTTATACAATTCCACATATGTATAGTTCAAAAGAAGTGTCAGGAGGAAATATACTGTGAAATGGAGAGATACACCATGCACACAATAATGTCAGTTGAGGTGCGTACTATCTGTCTGGGAGGCAAGCCATCCCTTGCCTATCTCTCTTTACCAGGTGCTACCAAAAGTTTTTGAGTGATTTAGCTAATAGTGGACTAATAAGGAGGGAAAAAAACCACCACTGTTTTACTGTTTAACATGCAATCAGTGAATACCATCTTTTGCATAAAATAAGTGCCTTCAGCACAATTGTCAGCCATTAAGTTTCAGCCACAGTATCAGAAAGATATGAATGTGAACTTACGGAATCATTGTATTTGCCAAGGTTTCCTTTCTTTCTCCAAAGGCAGTGTGAAATATAAGAATATAATTAGCCTGCTCCTCTGGAAGGATTTCTGAGATGTCAGTTCAGCTCTGGGTACATCTACAACTATTTGTGAGAGAGATCTCTATGCCACATATATACGTGTATGTGTGTATATACATTAAAAAATCTAACTTATCAAATATATCTATCTTTACATACACAGGTACATATGTGATTTTGCTTCAGGAAGACAAAAAAAAGCAATGAGACCAATACGCAAGAATGAAATCCAGCATCTTCCCATCTTGAGTAGAATAAATTATTGCTGAATGCTGAGGTTAATGTTCCCTCTGAATTGGTGCCTGCACAGCTGGGATTCTCAGTGCTGTTTGATCTGCCCTTTCAAGCTCTGATGATCCCACTAAATTGCATTTAATGGACACAGGGTTGAAGTACAAAAAAATGAGGGCTTGTTATAAAACAATAGAGACAACTTAGCTCTCACACACACCTGTTCTTTTTACTTCACGAAAGACTTTGTCCTGACGTAGCAGGCGGGAAATATGTTATGAAGCATTCAACTGCCATAGTTTGCTTGAGTTTCAGAAGCATGACTGCCATTTTCAGGTAGTCACATTTACAGTCACTACAGTGGAGGGTGGATTTTACAAGAGGCATTTATCCTTGACCAGTCACACCAGAACAGGATGTTGCACACCTGCACACTCCATTCATAGAAAGAAAATTGTTCTGAATAATTATTATCTAAATATATTTATGATTTTGCCCATGTAGGCTACTGAAAGCACAAAAATTGCAGTAACTTTGCAGAAACACTCTCTCCACTTTTCTTGACCTCAAAGATGGCACTCAGATCTAATCTGATTCTTGTTAAACCTATCTGAGCGCCCAGGACTGCTCGTGAATTCTGATTGCTGGGCCTGGCCTTCTTTAAATTCTACCAGTAAAGAGGTCCTCGTTCAATCACTATCATTCTAAAATCAATAAAGCACTACATAAACGCGGAAGGAAAAAGGGGTCTTAAGTGCAATTAAAAGCAGTCAGTATCTGACTCAGTTTAGAAAGAAAATGGATTGTCTCCTCATTTGATACATAATTCAGACAACAACAAATTGAATACAAATGTATGAAAACTTTACAGATAAATTATATGTATACTTTTCTGTATTCAAAAGCAGGGAAGATGTGCAGTGGCAGAATAGATAGCTTTATACTGCTGTGCTCATCTCTTTCAATCCCAATCTCAAATATTTACCTGAAAGGGAAACAGTAAGGCTAATATTCTGTGAGGTCCATACTTCTTCCCACAGTATGTGTACTGACTTCGCTAAGATTGCATGTGGAATTGTGGATATTTCCTATTGTAACATGCTTGATACTGCAGGTAGCTGAGGAAAATTCTGGAGGCTGGCTGATGAAGAGGGCTCTTCTTCTCTATTTTCCATGTAGGAACAATAGCTTTGGGCACTTGAAGAATATTAAGAGTTTCTAGGGCTCACAAATGTAGCTGCTCTTTATAAAGTCTACTGCAGGAGAACAAGTCAATTTTTCTAGGTTTCAAGCTTTCAATAGGCATCAAGATAATCTAATTTGACCTTTGTTATACTTGCCCTCCTTTCCTGACTTCTCTGAATTTACCTGAATTATTTCCTGCTTCAAATCTATGAGTTGAGGCTGAGTGAGGTTATTAGATAAATGCCTGTGGCCTAAGAAGCCTGAGGGGTGGCTGTAATGAGAAGATTTGTCCCAGCTGGTCCAAAATTTTCAAATTACTCACTTGACTGCTCAAAGAGAGCCAAGATGGTTTCCTTTGAGGTCTGTTGAGAATAAGGAACAATGTTATCAAATGTTGAGTTTCAGTTCTTTAATGCTAACTCTGGAGGAGTTCCCAGGTACTCTGCCCCTTCTTCAAGGAAAATGAAAGTTATGTTAAGTGGTGGGATGTTTCTTCTGGGAAACTGGTAGGAAACATGTCTGGAAAATAATCAGCAAAGGTGAAATGGGAAGATAGAATATTAGGGTAAGAACAACTGGCTTTGCTGCTGTAGAAAGGTAATTTAATCAGATGATTCAGGGAAACACAATTTAGGTTGTGTTTTTTTCTTCTTCTTTACAAAAAAGTATTAACTCTGGATTACTAAGAGGGAATAATAGCAAGAAGACAAAGCAAAGATTATCAGTAATGGGTGTGTCATTCTCTGTGGTGATTGGTTTCAAGGCAGCCTGGAGCTGGCAAGCTTCAGCACAGGAAAGAGGAGGCCGATTTAAAAAAGAAATAGCATTGTTCCCAGTTTTATTCTTGCTTAAATTACAAATGGCTGCAGTTCATGGGTTTAGTTTGGCCTATTAAAAATCTACATTTGATATCTGGATTGAGATCTGATCCCTGTGGTATTTATGCTTCGCAGAAGGAAAGAGATTAGACCCAGATCACTAGTCTGCCATAGAGAAGGTCCAGGTGTGTTTACTTTATTCCTTAATTTGTTAATCTTTACCTATTTCTTCCAAATAACCCACCCTTAATGGTGGCCAGATAGCACAGACATGAAAACACTAAGGTGCTCCAGACTGAAGTTTTCTGAGTGATCATCTGTGAGACAGCAATTGCTTTGTAAGGCCAATAGGCTTGCTTTATAGCTGGCCCCAGGCCCCTGTAAGCAATGGAGTGTTTTCTGTTGAAATTGTCAGGTCAGTGTGTAGAATGCTCGGAGAGAAATGTTGAGTGTTGTCAATGGGCCATTGAGTCAAAGGCTTTGTGAGACGTTTAATATGATTTATTTTTTCTCTCTAGGAAATCTTTGATTCCATCTGTCATTTCTGTTGTGACTGCCATGTTCAGAAGCATTATATGACAGTAGCTCCAACACACTTCTGGCGCTAAGAAAGGTAGGTGACCTAATGGGAGCTCTATTTTTTGCTTTAAGGGTCGTGCCTTCTTACTTCCTATAATGAATGCTCCAGGATGGGGTTTCCTCCAAATTAGAACAGGGGCTGCTGTGGGACTGACCTGGGAGCTTGCTTGGAGAGCAGAACTGCAGTGCCTCTGGAGAGTGCCTCTGTGGAAAGGACTGGGAATTACGGAGAATCAGGAGTGAAGTGCTACAGCTGCGTAGACCTGTGCTTTCTTCCTTACTTGCAGAGCTCCATTGAGAAGTTGAGGTGATAGGAGATTAGCAAGCTACTCTGTACTTGCACTGTAAATAACCACTTTCTTTCATTGGAGGGACTGCACTAGTTTCTTTAATTCATATAAAAATAGGGATAGAATAGTTTAATAAACAACAAAGATATAATAGTACAATAAACAATAGTAGTTTTACTACAAATACTTTTAACCTTCTGTAAATGCTCTGAATCAGTGTCATTATGGTAGTTATGGGGAGTTCATTGTTAACATTATCTAATTACGAAGAATGCAGAAGTACTCATCTGAGCAGAGACCAAAGTACTCTGCAATTTCTTTAATACAAGAGAAGGAATGGTCTGTTTACAGGGAAAACTCTTGGTGTTGTACCCATCCCTGCATAGATTTACTCTGTGACATTCTCCAGATGTCAAGGTGAAGATTTTGGAACACAGATAAAGTGATTATGTTCATGTTTTGCCATTGAATAAAAGTGGCTTGATTTTTCAGAGTGTCTCACTACCTCCTAATTTCAGTGCAAATCATCAGTACTTGAAACTGAAGTGAATTTGGCATCTGGGACAGTAATTGCAATTCATCTCACTCAGTGCAACTGATGTTATTGGTGTCCTCTGGTTTTGCTGAGCAGAATTTCACTATTGGCTGAGCTCCTTAGGCTAATATTTTCAAAGACAGCTATAGGAAATTAATGTCCAAATCAGTAGGATGTTGGTGGGTTATTCCCTTGGATTCCTTGGGAAAAAAAAATGTGCCTGGATTTGCTGACTTTGACCATTTTAAATAGACAGTGGAATTTGGTTCTGCCATGCATGAAATCTTTATTGGGTCTTGTTCAGAGCCTAGAGCTAAAACATTCACAAAGCAGTGATCTCATATTAATGATGGTAGTTTAACTGTGATGTGATTTAATAAAGAGAAGAAACACATCTTATTACTGTAACTTGTAATTCTAATGCATTTCCTTCCAATACTGAAAGGAAGTATTTTCCGTTACCTCTCATGTTTCTTTACCAAGGGAATGAAATTTCTACTTTTTCTAGAACTAGGAGCACCCCTATTCTTCAAACAAGTTAGCAGTTTTTAGAGCTCTTTTAAAATGTACTAGTCATCAGGGGAAGAACAAAAGGCCTCAACACAGGGCTGGTGTGGTGGTGCATGAACTGAGTCATCATCAGACGAGTCAGGTGAAGGTTGCTGCTGCTCAGTCAGCATCGTGGGGAGGGATGCAGAAATAGGAATTGTGTTTCTGTGCTAATTGCCTGTGGGCATTTACATTCTCATTCTTCACCTAAGTGAAAAACAACATTTTTCCCTATCGCCATGGTATCTCTTATTCAAGGCTAGAGTTTGATATTCAGTTGGGAAAAGAGTGTCCTGCATTTATGGCTGTGTGGAAGTGTGCGTAACAAGCTGCTGTTACAGAGCAGTTCGTGCAGGGTAACTCATCACCCAGCTGCCCGTTTGTATGCTTGTGCCACATGGTTATGAGAGGTAATTCAAGGTAGCTGACTTTCAAGGAGAGAAGGCAGCCCTTGGATTTTATATCTCTAGAAGAAGAAAAGGCTTCTTTGCATTTCTTTAAGTATAATTTGTGCTTTTTACAGTGTGAATAACATTCTTTAATATCTATATTTAGTGTAGCAACTACAATAAATCCGACTCTGAAACATAAGCCTAGAGAGTGTCTGCTTCTTTTTGTTGGAAAGCCCAACTGTGATAGTTCTGTTTCTTTCATAGGATATTTTTCAGCTTTCTTTGCAAAACTTTGTTTCCTATGAAGGGTTTTGTCTGTGTTTGCATCTATCACTGGAGCTTGTACAAACTTGGAAGTACTTTCACAATATGCCAGCAGTCACTTTCCTTTCAATTCCGTCCATTTCTAGAAGAAAGAAAGTTGGCATGCTGTGGGGCTTGAATACAGTATGTTTCTTCTTGTCATACTGTTCCAGCAGTCAGGCAAAGATCACACATTTTTTTTTCCTCCTCAGATGGCTTTAAAACATTTTACATTAGAAGTTTTCAGGTAACTATCACTAAACCAACACACAAGTGGCATGATTTATCACAATGAACAGAACTGGCTCAAAAATATTCATGAGTCAGTGAGCATTCAGAGCTCGATCTAAAAATGTTTCATATGAGGGGGAAAAAAAAAGGAGAGCATTTAATAGAAGCTTCAGGCTTTAATCTCTCTCGGCTTTACAGACATGCTAGCATATGGATTCACATGTGTCTGCCATGTGGTAGAGTTTGTACTTCTCAGAATCCAAAGCAAATAACATTTTAAGCTTTCTTTTTTAGGGGAGAAAAGGGAGAAAACATACTAATAACTCCTACAACTGAAGAGAAAAAAAGCTCAGACTACTTGATCTGTGTAAATAGAGAATGTTATCAAGAATCACAGCCTGGGATGTTCAAATATGTAAAGGCTCCTACAAACTGCCACCAGAAAGGGAGAGGTGAGGCCAGGTGATGCTTGCATGTGAAGCCTTTGGGGCAGGAGATCTAGAAACAGAAGGTAGATGTTGAGAGGCAGCAGGCTGTTCTATCGATCGGGAAAAGCAAGTGCCTGGAAGGGCCCATCGCTTGGCCTGGGAAGGCATGCTGCACCAGCTGGGAGTGTGGCTGTGGCCCCATGCAGAAGTATCCTAACCATCCTCCCAGGGATGGGACTGCACAGGGTGAGCTTCATTAACTTAGGGCTGAGGGTAAATGGCAAATCCCCGTCTGGTACATACATAAATATAGCAGCCAGCTCAGAGCAGGTGGACTCTTTGGCTTTCCGGTGGGACGGGCTTGATGAGTGTGATTGCAGGATTGGTTGTCCTTGATTAAGAGTTTATTTAATCTGTGTTTTGTAATGCTTTATTATTTAAAAGTTCTTTGTACATAACAGAAGAAAACAAAGCAGACAAACTTCAGTATGTTCTCACAACACTTTAGATACAGAAAATGCACCTCATTTGATTACTCCATCATTTAAAAACAAAACAAAAAACCCAGACAACATATTTGTTCCAACAAATTAATCTTAGGGATATTTTGAAAATTATAATATCCAAGGTGTTCTTATATAGATAGAAATGTTATTAAAAATAAATCAGGTTCTGAGTAATGGCATAATTCTCTTGAGTACCAGAGCCAAATGGCATTTGCTAGTTGTAGGACAAAACTTTCTATCAAAGGAGAGATTCAGAAATTTCTAATCAAACCCACAGTAAGGTCCTTTTCTCCACCTTTCTTGCTCATGACAAAAGCTTGTTAGCTGTCAGGAGGAAGAGAGGAGGTGTATTTACACCAACAGTGATGGTGGGTGCACTGGCCTGATAGGTGACCACCCCTCCAGTCCACTCTGATTGTATGACAGCTGTCTAGTTGGCCACATGCTCCTAGGTATAGATAGATGCATTCTCGTGGAGAGACCCTGCAGACAGCTGCATTCTTCCAGTCGGGTGCTATAGTCAGCTCGCTTTCAGTGGCTTATATTGTAATCAGCCACATTCTTATATTAATATGTTATAGCCCTTCCTCCTTAGGCTGTATGTTGTTACCCTGTCAAAGTCACTTGCTGTAGTCAATCAGGCAGGCACAGCCTGATAGGTGTATGGAAGAGACAGAAGTTTTTACTGTGAGAGAAGCACATATGCTGTGGGTCACTGTAGCACTGTAACCTCGTGCTATTACCAGACCTCTGTCCTTTAAACTATAATATGGAGTCAGATGGCATAGCCATATGTTGGCTTCCACACATTTTCAGTGAAGTCACTTCACTAGCAAGGACTGTGCTGTCAGTTCCCAGTGGCCTCTTCTCTATCCACTGAGCTGGAGTGTCACACTTGATTCGGTGCCTGTCCCTAAGGTATGGCTCTTTTATTCACCTACATGCTGAGCACTCTGTAGATTTTGCCTAATGATCAGCTCTTAAAGTTTCTCAGGACTTTTACATTAACGCGCTTCCCCTCTAGCCTTCACCCCGTTTCCCAAATATTATTTGAATTACAGAAACTGTCACTGAAAGGAGAAAAATGGAAAATTGCTTATTCCAGGAAAGGGAGTGAACAGCTACAAACTTCACTGGCCTCTAGATTTTAACGAGCCTATTAGTACGTGGAAATGCCTAGCTCTGAGTGTGCAGGTTGCTGACAGGCAGGAATCATGTGTTAGGTTGTCTTGCTTTATATAGCAAGGTATTGCCTATGAAAAGCTAAGAGTTTTGGAATAAAGCAGTCCTTTTTTTTTTTTTTTCCTTTTTTTCTTTTTTTGCCCCTTTCCTCATGGGTTTATCAATTTGTGGTATATTGTCTTATAGATTGCAAGATGTTGGTGTCATCCTGCATGTCCCCATAGCACCTCAGCTACTCTAGAACTCACAAAAGCCAAATGCCTATCATGGGCAGCAATTAGATCTTAAGATATGTCAGATATTGTCTGGGATGCCGAATGTCCTTGCACTGGTCTAATATGAGGGCAAGAAGATGAGAGAATTGCTAGAAATAACATTGGTTCATTTCTGTGTTTTCAATTCACCTCCCACTGATACGATCAGCTATTATTGTTTAGTTAGCCACCGCTTTTTTCTTCGTGTTGTACTTGGGCAATCACATTTCCTTTGCGATGTCAGTAACAATAAATTGTAGGACTTCAGCTGTTCTTTTCTGCAGACAATATGGTACAGCACAAGGAACTCTTTCTGCTTACTCTTTTTTTTTTTTACATGCAAAAAGAACCTAGCCTATATTTTGTTACCTGTTCAGCATCAGGTAAATTTTTATACTATATAAATTACCATACATAAAAATTACCAAGTATAACACAGTAACATAAACTACATATAATAATTACTGCAACTAAAAGATGATAATTCTTCAAACCAGTAATACATCCTTGGGCCATCATTTGATGTCACCTCTGAATGACTCAAAGTGTCACCTTTGGGACACCATGCCAGAGAAGCTGTCTTTTCTACATGGATAACAAGACAAGGCTATTATCATGTATGATCATTAAAGGCCCCCAAAGTATTTCTTATGGGAATAGAGGTGAAGTGCCTGGATTCTCTCCAAATTCCTGTGCAAGTAATTTAAATCTACTTCCTCTAACTCCTTCTATTGCTAACATCTTTTATTGTTGCATGAATTTTCTGAAACTGTTGGTTAGGAATTGTTAAACAGTTGTGTATGTAAATAAAGCAAAGCCTTGCATAGTGCATTTTTAGAGAACCTGAAGTTATGCTGAAGTTGAAGAGTGTCATCTGACTGTAAACTCACTGTCATAAATAGAGTAACTAGAGTAACTTAGTCAAATTCCCCTCTTATTTACACACAGTCTGGCTTCACTGCGTTTACTGCAGTTACATGTAGTGTAAATTGGAGCAGAATCTAGTTCATTATTTCTAATTCTGTTCTGGCTGGACAAACAGACGATGCACCCAGACAGAATTGTCATTACATATAAAAGAAGTGCTTTACATATTTTCAAAGTATCATTAAGATGCTTATTTGGGCTGCAGTCTAGGAGCATCTCAGAACACAACCCCGATGACATTGCAGCTGTTGCGCTTGGGCATTAAAAAGGCAGTCTTTCCTTCTATTGTAATCATTTAAAAATTACCAGTCATGTGTTGACTCTAGGAGCCTGACCCTCAACCCATGCGAGCCAGGATAGGAGTCAGGGCACGTCTTTCCATTGGAGTGTGCATGCTTTGAATCTCTGCATGGATTTTGAGTGCCTGGCTACTGACATGAGGTAGTGGACTGTTGACTGAAATAATCCTAATTAGTTAATATTTAAGGGTTACTCTCATGGTAGCAAGCACTGCCTAGGTGTGATAATGGGCTTTCAGAGTGCTTCTGTTAGTGCAAGGTTGGAATTCCTTCTCTCAAGTGGAATGAGGCAACTCTTTGGTGTAGGACAACCATCCCCACAGTCTTCTCTGCCACAGACTCTACAGGAATAGTTTAATCTGTGGTTCACTACAATGTGTGAGTATGTCTGCATTGGAGGGGTAACATCCCTCTTCCTGCAAACAGCAGTGTTGTATGAATGTAATCTTATCTGATGTTACGTTCCAAGCAACATTCCCTTTTGTCACGTGCTGTATCTATTAAGCATTGGCTCCTTCCACAAATTTTTCAGCGCTATTTTTGTCACAGAGGGGGGTCCCATTCTGATATTGCTCTGTGTATTGCACAACTGTTGAACATGACTGAGGGCTGTGCTGTTTGTCACTATTCGACCTGGTTTCCATGACAAGGGGGCAAAGGAACATGTGGATCCATGCCCTGGAAAGAGGTGGGGGGGGGGAAGGGGGCAGGAAAGGGAAAAAATAGGGAGATGGGCCTAGACATAAAAAACAGCAGCAATGAGGTAAAGGAAGAAAACTTAGTTTACTAAATACAGTAGTGGAATGTGAGATGATACAGTATAATACAATATGATTGATATTGAAGCTAATCAAATAAAATGTGAAGGAGAGTTTCTGAAACTCTTTAGAGTCCTTACTCTAATGCTGTAGGCGAAGCAGCCAGGGAGCAACTCTTGTGACTCCTGGTCCATTTTATCTTTCCTACAAACAGAAAATAGGAAAATGAAGCCTTCTGGGAGTAGCAGTTTGTTCTTCTCTTCTGAGACCAAGAACCTGGAGCTCATGTAATATATTGCATATGTATGGAACAATATCATTAACTGTTTAACTCCCAGTGCACTGCATGATATTATGATGTGAAATACTGATGAAAAACCATGAAACCATGACATTGCTTCTGGTTGCAGTCAGGCCCAATAAACAACCTTCACTTCCACATGTGGACTTCTGCTAAAGGATGCGGCATGAATTTTTATAAATTATCAGAATTCTTTTTTTTTTTTTATTTTTTATTTTAGCTCACACTGTTTTTGCTGGAATATGTTGAGCAGGCCTGTATAAGTATGTTCCCATTGCAGTGGAAAAGCGTGTTAGAGGAAGGCTCTTAACATAATCAGGATGTGAGTTCCTGCACCATCTCCCATCAGATGGCAGAACTGTAGCAAAAGTTCAATCATAATGGGCAGCAAATGCCTGGGTTTATGCAGTTTGTTTCTTATCACGTTGCCATCTATCACAGTATCACATAAAATTCAGGTTTGAAGTGACCTTAGTAAGTCATTTAGTCCAATCTCTGCTTCAAAATTTCCTTTGCCACTTACTACAGAAAGCACATTCACAACAGCAGAGTGGATCTGAAATAATTTCAGTATTTGTAGTGATGAGGTTTTGTTTAGTGTCTGTGGCAGTGTCTTAGAATCATAAAATCATAGAATCATAGAATTGCTCAGGTTGGAAAAGACCTTAAAGATCATCAAGTCCAAACACGACCTAACCATACTACCCTAATTCTGACAACCCTCTGCTAAATCATGTCCCTGAGCACCACATCCAAATGGTTTTTAAACACAACCACCTCCCTGGGGAGCCTATTCCAGTACTTAACAACCCTTTCTGTAAAGAAGTGTTTCCTGATATCCAACCTAAACTTACCCTGGCACAACTTAAGGCCATTTCCCCTCGTCCTGTCACCAGTGAGAAGAGACCAGCCTCGCTCTCTCTGTAAGCACCTTTCAGATATTGGGAGAGAGCAATATGGTCTCCCCTCAGCCTCCTTTTCCCCAGACTAAACAGCCCCAGTTCCTTCAGTCTCTCCTCACGGGGCATATTCTCCAAGCCGTTCGTAAGTCTTGCTGCCCTTCTTTGGACCTGCTCTAGCACCTCCATGTCCTTTCTGTACTGAGGTGCCCAAAACTGAACACAGTACTTGAGGTGAGGCCTCACTGGTGCCGAGTACAGGGGCAGGATTACTTCCCTAGTCCTGCTCACCACTCCATTCCTGATACAAGCCAGAATGCTATTGGCATTCTTGGCCACCTGGGCACATCTGCTGGCTCATATTCAGCCGACTGTCTATCAGTACCCCAAGGTCCCTTTCCATCAAGCAGCTTTCCAGCCACTCCTCCCCAAGCTTATAGGGTTGTCTGGGGTTGCTGTGATGAAAATGCAGGACCTGACACCTTGGCCCTATTGAAACTCATACAGTTTACCTTGGCCCATCGATCCAGTCTATCCAGATCCCTCTGTAGTGCCTTTCTCCCCTCAGGCAGATCAACACTCCCTCCCAACTTGGTGTCGTCTGGAAACTTACTGAGTGTGCACTCAGTCCCCTCATCAAGATCGTTAATAAAAATGTTAAATAGAAATAGCCCCAGTACCGAGCCCTGGGGGACACTGCTCATGACCGGACGCTAACTGGATTTAACTCCATTGACCACAACTCTTTGAGTCCAGCCATCCAGGCAGGGTTTCTCCCAGTGGAGCATACACCCATCTAAACTGTGGGCAGCCAGCTTCTCCATGGGACTGTTGTGGGGGACAGTGTCAAAGGCTTTACTGAAGTTCAGGAAGACCACACTGACAGCCTTACCTTCATCCACTAAGTGGGTCACCTTGTCATAGAATGATATCAGGTTTGTCAAACAGGATCTACCATTCGTAAACCCATGCTGATTGGGCCTGATCCCCTGGTTGACCTTTAATTGATCCATGATGGCTCCTGAGGATCCATAACCTTCCCCGGCACTGAGGTGAGACCGATAGGTCCGTAGTTACCAGGATCATATTTCCGGCCCTTTTTGAAGATGGGCA